>CM065659.1:21114438-21161938 GCA_033220385.1 Triplophysa yarkandensis
CTAACGGCATGTAAATATTTGATATTGTGGAGTTTCCGCAGTACTTACCAAAGCAAACAAAACTGTCGTGAGATAATATCCAAAGTCATGACAAATAAACAAGATCTTAACTTCTGGAAGTTGGATGTTTTTTTCTTCATGATTTTGTGGATGATTACTAAAACATTTCTGTACAAGACTGAAGGTTACCTTCTAATGAGAGAGAGAGAGAGAGAGAGAGAGAGAGAGAGAGAGAGAGAGAGAGAGAGAGAGAGAGAGAGAGAGAGAGAGAGAGAGAGAGAGAGAAAGAGAGAGAGAAAGAGAGAGAGAGAGAGAGAGAGAGAGAGAGAGAGAGAGAGAGAAGAGAGAGAGAAAGAGAGAGAGAGAGAGAGAGAGAGAGAGGGAGAGAGAAAGAGAGAGAGAGAGAGAGGGAGATGAGAGAGAGAGAGAGAGAGAGAGAGAGAGAGAGAGAGAGAGAGAGACAAAGAGAGAGAGAGAGAGAGAGAGAGAGAGGAGAGAGAGAGAGAGAGAGAGAGAGAGAGAGAGAGAGAGAGAGAGAGAGAGAGAGAGAGAGAGAGAGAGAGAGAGAGAGAGAGAGAGAGAGAGAGAGAGAGAGAGAGAGAGAGAGAGAGAGAGAGAGAGAGGAGAGAGAGAGAGAGAGAGAGAGAGCGAGAGAGAGAGAGAGAGAGAGAGAGAGAGAGAGAGAGAGAGAGAGAGAGAGAGAGAGAGAGAGAGAGAGAGAGAGAGAGAGATAGAGAGAGAGGGGATTGATATTTATGAAATCAGGTGTCTTTAGAAAGCTAGAGGTAGGGAGTCCGTCTGTTTCTTTCAGTAATCAGGTTCTTTGTGTTGGGTTTGAATGAGCTGAAATCAAAGCTGAACATATTTGGAAAGACATATTTGCCCATGTCCTACCACGTCTACGCTACTGAAAAAAATGACACAGCACTTCCAATGACGAAAGGACCGACTGTCCTTTCGAGTCATCAGAGATGGACTGTATTGTTTGTGACATTTTTTTGTAGTTCAAAAAATGACAGCCACCCTTTAGATTAGGGTCAATGTAGAGATCAGTCTAAATGGTCACTGTCGGACTGTGCAGGAGGGTGTGATTTTTTGTAAGTGCCCACAGCACAACATTTTTATTTGACTTTTGCTTCAGTACATAATTTGCATATTCATGTGGAGGTAAATTTATTTTAAGGCAGGAAAAATTGCACCCTAATCCAACGTAAATAATTTGCGTCCAACTTTTGATTATAAAGGAATTCTGTGCTTATCATATCGGACGTGATCTGATGAGCTGATCGCATCTCGCCCCAGACAGAATGTAGAAACGCATCCCCATCCCAATCAGAGGCTCAGGTGAGAGATGACACACTCTATTTAAAATAAAGCAGAGCTGTGAGTATGTCCTAATGTCATTTCATTGACGAGATTGCATTTTGACATGAACGTTTGTGTTTGTGTGTTCTGAAGATGAGAAACATCTCACCGAAGCATGCGTGGGTTCCTTTTAATGAACACCTTTTAGAAGAAGAAGTGAAGAGACGTGACATGTAGGGTGACCCATGCTCATCATTCCTGCTGCATTCAACCCATCCAAAGTGCACACACCAACCGTGCGAACACACACCCGGAGCAGTGTGTGTAACACGATGTCTTCTCACAAAAACCACAATGCCTGCAGATGAGACATCTGACTCTCAATATGGATAGTTTGCTAGGTTGCCTGCCATTACCATGGTGGTCACTTCTGAGAAAGTGTGTCTGACAAATGCAATGAAGCGGTGACGTCTTGAGCAGTCAGGATGTTAATGAGGTGTGCTGTGTGTATGACCTGTTCTAATGGGACTTAGATCCTGTTTGTGTTGCAGATGTCCGGGGCAGCTGGCATCACAGCCCACAGCAGCCGTGAGCCTCACAAAGGACGGAGAGCTGCTCTTCACCCACCCAGACGGTTTTCCACTGGCTTTGATGCCGACATTACCTCCAGAACCCAGTGATGATACCCAATTATGGGAAAATCGTCCCCTAAATCATCCCCGTGTCCCTGCCTCGTGCTAATGTCTGCGAACACAAAAGCGTAAAAACACATTATTTTCCTTCCAAGAAAACTGTAATGGCTTGCTGTTTGAAATGCCAGTAATAACTGTTTGATATGTTAATGATGTGCTTAAGGATCAAACAGTGCGAGATTTTTGATGTTCCTCGTGTGACGTAAATAGAAAATGGACAAATAAATGTAGATTTCATCTGCCAGCAGAAATACGACGACAAGTAAGACAATTGCCTTGAATAAGTGCACCGGGGCACATTTGGTAGTTGTATGTGACACATGATTTTGCCACGAGCGTTATGTCTGTTATATTTTATGTTTAAAATGTGTTAAAAGAGAACATGAGCGTTTTAAAGGTCAGAGTCTCCCTCATTGACATCATCTCTGTGATAAGAGAAAATGGGACATTGGGTGTTCTGCGTAGCCATTCTGGTGGCGAGATGCAAACACTCCTTTAGTTTATTGACAGAATTAATATCTCCGAAACGGGTAACAAACTATAAATAAACGAGGCTTTTACTAGCATCTGCCATGCATCAGTCTCAAAATTGCATCCCTTTTCCTTGAGCTCAAGAGAATAAATGTAATGGTAAACTAGAACAAGTGGCCAATTAAATCAGCATGACGGATGACCGTGGTGCAGAGACGACAGCCTGAGTTCCTCGATAACCTGCAGAGAGTTTAGAAATAGAGCGGGTGTCAGAGAGAAACTATTGTTTCCTGAACACCATGGGTGGCCGCATTGATTTCTTCCCTATCGCTTGATGCTGACGCTTGCCTTATAATATAAAATAAATCCTCTGATTCTAATCTGGCATCGTGTGGTTTGGCTATATCTAACTCACTAACTCACTGCTTTTCTAACCTACCCACTCTATCAAAAACAAAAAAATAATTTATATATATACTTTTTGTAACTTCTCTCTCTGTGTAACTTGGTAGCATTGTTGTAGCACTTGTTCACCTATTGTTGTATCGGCTATTTACCGCTTCATTGTCTCCTCGACTATTGTAAGTCGCTTTGGATAAAAGCGTCTGCTAAATGACTAAATGTAAATGTAAATGTGTGATACGGAATTAATGTAGACGTGTCAACGATTAAAAGGCCGCATGGATTTTACATGTGGAAATCCAAATTCAAAAGGATCTAATTTGACATTTGCCAAACATTTAAACTCACACACACATAAAACTCCTATGTGAAAAAAGTTTGTATGGTAAGTCTGTGAATGCATTGTGTTGTATTTTGTTTATGCAAACCAAAAAACTGAAAGGTGTTATGATGAGATGAGCACTCATTTCTTTTTATTTCTCAGTGGACAGTTATGTATCATTATTTGTTTATTAAATACTACAATAGAGCATGTCAAAATAATAGATTCATAGGAATCTATTCCTAGATCTAGGGATCTATGATTCATAGACTACATTTCATTATAAAGCAATGAAGGTTTTTTTCTCCAACAAATTTCATTTTCATATTTATGTTTAACCTTTCATAAAGAATTGAAGGACATTAAAATCCAGTATTTTAACAATTGTGAAACAAAAAAGTAGATTCAAACTTAGAAAAAGTAGTAAAAGTTTTACTCAAGAATAAAAAGTTAAAACATGAGTCATGAAATATTATGGGGTAAAAGAGTTAAACATTTTTCATACTTAACAAAAGTAAAATACTTTAATGGTGTAAACCTCTGATTTAATTATGTTCACTTTGTCTGTAATATGTAATGCAATATTTATATTTATTATTTATAAACACCATAAAATTATAAGTGGAACTTTTTTTCTGTATTTATAAACACCATTTACCATTTTTTATAACAAATAACCATATAACCTTTTTATAACAAATAACCTTATAACCTTTTTATAACAAATAACCTTATAACCTTTTTATAACAAATAACCTTATAACCTTTTTATAACAAATAACCTTATAACCTTTTTATAACAAATAACCTTATAACCTTTTTATAACAAATAACCTTATAACCTTTTTATAATAAATAATTGTTTATAATAAACAAGAATGAAAATTGCAGAAACTTTTACAGTTAAACTGTCAGCTTTAATCCCCCACAAGATTTGCACGTACAGTCTGCGTACTTTTTACGCAACACTTTGGGCTTTTCTCTTACATTCGGCTGCGTGTTTAGAACGCGACGCCGTTGCGCTTCAACGCCTCTCGTGTGGTTTGAACCCGGCGCTCAGCAGCCAATCAGAGCGCCGGTTTTTGTCTCACACAGGGCTGCTGCATGTTCACTCATCATGGTGAGTCAAACAAATCAAACTCTTTCTTGCCCTTATTATCACTCTAACACAGTCTTACACTCACACACTTTACATATTGTCTAAAATAAAATGTTATTTTGGGGTGAAGGGTAGCCGGGGACGAACATTGAGTGTTCTGTGCATAAAAAAGACCTGGTTAGCATGCGAGCTAATATGATGCTAATGCTAATGCTAATGTGTTTTTGACTGAGGACTTTATGCTGTGAGCTATTTTAAAAAAAGTGAAATTCAAATTATTATTATTTTTATTTTGTTATCACTCTTGTGTTTGTAAGCCATGTTTTGGGTTTGTTTTGATACAAGAGATGACGAAACTCGAGGAAGATTTAACATTTGACTCCTATGATAAACTTGAAGTTCATCTCTTACTGTTAAAGTTCTGATCAGACTTTAATAAAACTCATAATTCTATTTTAAAGTGAATAGAAATGAATGTTGTAGAACAGATCAATTGTAAGATATAAATTAAGATATTATTTATTAATAAGGTTTATTGTGTTAATATAATGGTGATTAAACCCTCAAGCCAGCTTATATCTGAGGCTTTGGTTTAATTAGTAATATTTAATTAATAATTATTATTTTAGATGGATTTAGTTAAACTCTTTATTCCACCGATACCGATATTTTTGTCAAGTCGATCGGCCGATACTCTTCGTTAACATTTTTCGTATAAAGTAATACTATAGATGTCGCATTTCTAATCTTGTTATATTTTTGTTATTTTACAGTACATTTCTAATCTTGTTATATTTTTGTTATTTTACAGTACATTTCTAATTTTGTTATATTTTTGTTATTTTACAGTACATTTCTATTCTTGTTATATTTTTGTTATTTTACAGTACATTTCTAATCTTGTTATATTTTTGTTATTTTACAGTACATTTCTAATCTTTTTATATTTTTGTTATTTTTACAGTAAATTTCAAATGACTGTAAACGTACTAAATAATTATAAAAAAATATTTATTATACATCTTATTGGCCTTTAAAACATCTACACCCCCACTCATCATGTACTCTATGATGTCATCGATTGAAAATCGTTCAAAAGATCGGCCAACTTAGCGATCGAGGAATGTGATTATAGGCCGATATCGATCTCCCGCCGACAGATTCGGGCATCACTAATGTTCTTATCATTACAGTTTTCTACATTAAATACGCATAACATGAAGAAAGTGTTTATAGCTTATATTGGAATTTACAACGAAAGAAATGTATTTTAACGTAAGTCATGGGGATCGTCAGGTAAAAGTTGGGACACTGACAAGGGCTTGGAAATGTTTTCGATACCTTTTATTGGATACCTGTCCCTGAAAAATACTTTTTGGATTCTAAATTTATTCTTCCACTTTTTAAAGGCTTACAGAAAGGAGCAAGAAATAACAAAAGCACAATATGTAATATGCAAATAGCGCTGGGTGAAATAGCAAAATGTAAAGCCAATATTTTGTTCACATATTCATTATTTCTGTCATGTGGCCAGCTTTGACCGTATTCCAACAAAAAGAGATGTCAAACGAATACGGCTAGAATTATTCATTATAAAATAATATGTATCAACGAATCAGTCTAACTAATAAATTTGATCTTCTTAGACATTCATCACTGCAACACAGAGGATATTGGACCAAGACCCTGACTTACAGCTACAGTTCATTTCATATCATTTTGACTCGTTCGGTACCACATTTCAGTACCTAAGGGTTTAATCTTGTCAACGTCAGTTAACCAGTAAACACACATCATGCGTAACGTGTCCAAATCAAGAGAGTGCGATGTAATATTTGTGATCAAATAATTGCTGCCAAGACGGGCAACACGTCAAATATGACATTGAACACATTTGAAAGTTTACGGAAGTAACATATGAGCAGAAAGTTGCTTCGTATTTAAGCTAACCAAATGTAAAGAAGTCGCTCGAAAGTAAAAGTCCTTTATACGTTAATAACCTGAAAATGTAATCATTCAGGAATCGGTATTGGATTCAAGGTATTGGTACGGTATCTGTATCGAATAATGTACAATGATAGTGAGTCCTATGTCTTGCATATGAAGAAGATATGAGTGATGTTCAATTCTTTCCCCAATGTTTTATAATTTTTGTTTCTAATAATCTGTGAGTTCTGTATTGTCACGTTTTCGGGTACTTGAATATATTTTGGGTACTGTCTCTTAAGAATCAGTGTTATACTTCTATTAACAGGTATTTAAGTTTACTATGAAGTTTATTTAATGAAGTGCTTTGTAAATATTCCTTAAAAAGATACATAAAACCTTTAGATCAGCGATATTCAACATCAGAGGTACAGTCACTGTAATGGACTCTCTTGTTCATAACAGTCCTGGACTGATGCTAATAGTGGCCCCAGTCAAGCACCACCTTTTCCTGGCGGTCCACCGTCAGGAATCCCAGATTTTGTAAGTTGGTGTTGGAAAGCCTTTCCCTGTAATGTCATCTCTCTTTGTGTCTGCTTTGTTTCATTCACATTATTCAAGAGAGGAATATGTTTGTGTTTTTTATAGATGGGACCACCAGGAATCCCACCTCATTTCCCTCCGATGGGAATGCCACCTATGGGCCAGAGGCCACCCAGCATGGCCCCTATGCCTCCTGGAATAATGCCTCCCATGATGCCCCCAATGGGAGCACCACCAATGGGACAGGTGAGATTTCAATGTCAATTGGAAACAGACTTCATTCTAAGAGAGAGCAGTATTTTAGTGGATAACATATTTAATTACAGAATTTTTAATTTCCATTCATTGAAGAAAACTTTTTGTATTTTAACTGATTATGAAAACTTAATTTTTTTAATATGAGATGAAAAAAGGTGATCCTGCCAGTCAAAACCAGACTTAAGCCGGAAATCAGGTTAGAAATTATATAATAAAATCAAATGACGATTGAAAGGAGAAAAGAGAAAAATACAGTCCATAATGGAAAGCTTTTCTAATCGTTTAAACAATATCCCAAATGAAGCTTTTTATCAGCATTTTTAAAAAACGCATCTTTGTGTAAGAATGCAGTGTTATTAGCTCCACCTGTGTAGTGAGGTGACTGGCGAGATCATGAAGGTGTTTGGCTATAATTGTCACGATCAGGCTGTAATGAGGAACTACACTGAACACAAACTGCGCCTCAGCTCATAGCATGTATAAATACCTCACCTCTCCCCTGTGTAACACGAAGGGGGGGAAACGAGCAGGTTTCATGCATTTTTAATTACACTCTTTTCTTAGATTCCTGCCATGATGCCGCCAATGATACCAGGAATGATGATGCCCCCTCGTATGACAGCTGCATCGGTACAACCTACAGGACCGGTAAGCTAGCTTATGTATCACTGCCTGTTCCAGCAGTGCCAGTTAAATATAGACCTTCAAACGATGTCGGCAGTGTGACACTAAGTGTAATGAAAACACTCCAAAGTGGGAAAATGTCCTAAATTAGAATAAATACCATTTTTATCATAGGACTTGTCTATGTGTCATGAGCGATAGTAGCAGAACAGAACAGCCTAACCCCTTTGAGTTTATTTCAGGGTACATTATGTTGCTTTTTCTACTTTAGTGCAATTTTTCATCAGGTGACATCTTAAGCCTTCTGAACATTTTGAGTCTTTCTTAAAGAAATAGTTCTTCCACATTTGGCAATTCTCCTATTATGTACTCTGCATGTCATCTATGATCCATGTGACATGCGTTCTTTATCATACAGTCAAATACTATCAAAGCTAACTTTAGGTTTTTATGGCATTGTACAAAATCTACAAATACTTAATCATTAAGTGCTATTTTAATCGGGATCTTAAATTTTGGTGTGCCTGTCAAGCAAGGCTAAAATTGTTGAAATAAGAATTTGTATGCCAAATTGTATTTATGGAAAAAATTAATATTGAATATATAATATTGTTATCTGATTATTCACATTGACATATATAGGAGTATAAAATTAAAGAACAAACAGTATATGTGCTCTTATGTAGACACATACACACACATGCCTACTCTTTCTCTGCTAATTACCATCTGCTTTCATTCAAGTTACATTATTAAGCATTAAACAGCCTGTTGTTTGTTAACCATATTAAAAATTGATAGCATCAGTAATAATTAGATTCAGCTTTGAACTAGAGATGAATTCATCAGATGCAGAAAGCTGGTGATACTACAGGAGCTGTCAATCAAACCTCATCCGCTGTCTTTCAGGATATAATGTCTTCCGTTTAATTTGAAAGGAGGCAACTGCTAATAAAGTTAACTCTGATAGTTTTAGATCTATATATGAACTAATTTAACCGTCCTATAAAGGACACATAACGCTTATATCAAAGACCAAGCAATATTCAATGCTTTTGAGATCTTGATGTCTTTTTGTTTATAAAATGTCCCCTATTTGTTTCAGCCTGGTGTGAGTCCAGTGGAATCTGCCGGTGAGAGACAAAAATATGAACACTTATTTTGATTGATTATTATTTCTAAATATGATTATTTTAATATATTAACATATATTAAATATGTTCTTTTTCAGTTCCAGCTGCTCCTGGAACTACAGTAAGAACAAATGACATAAAAAAGAAAGTTATCTGTAATGTTGATTATACTATTGTTATTTCTCAAAAGGGTTTGAAGTATAGGTTATGATTTATTTAGAAATTTTTATGTTGTGAATAACTTTACTGATTTGCATGCAGAGCACCACATCAACTGAGTCTTCACCTGATGAACAACCGAAAAAGGTAAATTTCATATCATACCATACAAATCCAGAAATGTAAATATAATACATCCAAGAGATAGTTCCCTCAAAAACGACAAATTCTGTGACCAATGCATGAACCAAACAGATCTTGGACCCTATATAGAAGGAAAAATTTAAATGGTATTCATTGTCAGCCCTGAACTTTTTGTTCTCTTACAGACTTCAAAAAAATATTTTTTGTGTCCCAACAGAGAAAATAAATAAATAAATTGTTCCCTTAATGTAAGTCAGTGGTGCTCTTGCACATTCGACCTGATTTCTGAGTGGTGCAACAATAAAAAATCAGTATATAAAGTATAGTATGTAAAGTCTTTGTGACTAATGGCAATCACTGGTGGCACTGAACCAGGGTCCACATGCAACTGGCCACCCTACAACTTGATTCCATTCTGGTGTTGATTGACATCTTAATCACCTTTGTTAAAAGAAAGTCTTGTTTTGATATTTGTTGCGGAGCGCAGTTAGCTTGCGCTCCGCAGAGTACTCCAAAAAAATATACCTCCAGCATGGCATTTAAAGTAAGCCACAATTGTTAGCCATGGGTTTAAGGTTCACGAAGATGTTTTAACTGTGCAAGTTAATGTTCGGCGGCAATAACAGATAGCGAATAAAATAAGAGAACAAACCCTCTTCTAAAGTTATGCAGTAGTACTTAAATCTTATCTTTAAGTAACAATTCAAGCTTTATTCAATGTCTTTATGCAACACAATAACCCAATTGAAAGCCCCACATTAAGAACTCCTGGTCTGTGCCAACCAGTCTTTCCTCTCTGTTGTGCCCAGCAAATAGATCATCAGATGACCAGAAATAAAAACAAAAATAATGTTGCCGTCAATATTGCAAAAAAGAATTTCCCTTCACTTAGTTCAAGCTTGAAAAAGTCATCTTAAACATTAACAAGACATGCAGCAATGATGTTGCGTACACCTAAGTCACCGCAAAGACATCTGGACAAACTGTGCGAGACACGGATATCCCAACTGAGAAATGCGTCATAAGCTATGATTCCATCTTCATATGATTATGCACATATCTTTGCACATAAAATGCTGTATGAATCTTCTTTATTTTCTAATACAATATTGCGAATGTGCGCATATGTTTATTACCACAACTATGGCTTAGCTTTTGCTTAATAGCTTTTGGCTATAGTTTTTGGCTTTGCTTGTGGATTGAGCACAGAAGGACTACGTTTTGCAACTAACTAGGTTTTTTAACGAATGGACTGTGTTGAACATGACAACTAAACATGTTAAACAGTCTAAAGCACTTATTCACATAATTCATCAAAACAACATTTAAGCACAAACAGTTTTTAATAAGAATTGAGCTTTTAATTAAGAACTTTAAATCAACCAGATCGTTAGTTAATAATTAAGTCAATATTGCTTATGTGTACAGCAATAAAGAGAAATTGCTGTGTTAAATGCAATGTGGTTGAAAATTTTCAGTGCACCTAAGAAATACCAGAGCAAAAAGTTACAAGCATTCTTCCATACATCTTTCTCTGTGTTCCTTAGAACAAAGAATCAAAAAATTTAAGGTGATTTAATCATGACATTGGTCATTTTGGTTGAACTATTGCTTAAGGCAATATCTTCAGAATATTAGGGTAATATCGTATACTGCTCAGAAAAATAAAGGGAACACTTAAACAACACAATCTAACTACATGTTAATCACACTTCTGTGAAATAAAACTGCTCATTTAGGAAGCAGGATTTCCAATCAATTTCACATACTGTTGTTCAAATAGAAAGACAACAGGTGGAAATTATTGTTCTTCTGCAGGTAGTGACCACAGACCACTTCTCAGTGCCTGTGATTTCTAGCTGATGTTTTGGTCACTTTTGAAAGCTGGTGTTGCTTTCACATAGTTGTAGCATGAGATGGAGTCTAAAACCCACACAACTGGCTCACGAAGTGAAGCGCATGCAGGATGGCCATAACGTGAGCTGTGGCCAGCTGTTTGCTATGTCTCTCAGCGTAGTTTCCAGATCATATAGGCGCAATCAGGAGACTGGCCAGTACAACAGGAGATGTGGAGTAGCCAACAACCCAGCATCAGGATCGCTACCTCCACCTTTGGAAAAGGAAGAACAGAAGGAGCACTGCCAGAGCCCTGCAAAATGACCTCCAGCAGTTCATTAATGACCCCATGTCTGCTCAAACAGTCAGAAACCCACTCCATGAGGGTGGGGACTGTGCTCCCAGCCCAACACTGTGCCGGACGTTTGGCATTTGCCAGAGGACATCAAGTTGGCAAATTAAGACGAAATCGGGGTCACATTGAGCACTTGACAGAGTCTGGAGTCGGAGTGGGGAACGTTCGGCTGCCTGCAACATCCTTCAGGATGTTTGGTAGAGGGTCAGTAATGGTATGGGGTGACAGCCCTCCCTAGCTTGCCAGAGGTGGCCAGACTGCCAGGAGGAGATCTTCAGATTCCTTGTGAGACCATATGGTGGAGGGATTCGCCCCCGATTGAAAGAGAATGCTAGACCTTATGTGGCTTGAGTGTGACAGCAGTTCCTGTAAGATGAAGGATTTGATGTTGCTCGCTCCCCAGATCTGAATTCCAATTGTGCACATCTGGAACATCATGTCTCGGCCCATCCACAAACACCTTGTTGCACCACAGACTGTCCAGGAGTGCTTTAGTCCAGGTCAGGGACAAGATTCCTAATGAGACTATCCAACATCTCATCAGCAGCTTAATCACGCATTGTTGGGAGGTCACAAAGTCACATGGAGGACACTAAACTACTGAGCATCATTTTTACTTGTTTTATGGACATTTTGGATCAGCCTGTAGTGTTTTCCACTTCAATTTTGAGTGTGACTCCAAATCAAGGCCGCCATGTGTTATTACACATTTATTGTTTTTCAATTAGAATTTTTGTGTGATTTTGGTGTCAGCACATTCAACTAATTAAAGAACAATGTATTCAATAAGAATATTTCATTCTTTCAGAATAAGAATGTGTTATTTTAATGTTCCCTTTATTTTTTGAGCAGTGTATTTGTGAAATCTGCATAGAGAAGAGAACTTTTGAGTGACTGTAAACAGTCAGTTTACACTCAAGTTCACACAAGTTTATCAATCATGTCTCAGCCTTTAAACGACAGGACTATCACAGAAATTTTGAATACAAGTGCAATTGTCAGATCTGGGATAATTCATGCAATGTAGCTAAAACATGAACATAACTTAACCATACCTAAACATAATTTAGACACATTTGTGGAGGATGTGGTCATTGTTGATTTTAATGATTTTTTTAATGATCTAATGAGTGTTGATAATGTGTCCTGCAGAAGTCAGTGTGGACGGAGCACAAGTCATTGGATGGAAAAACATATTACTACAACACAGAGACCAAACAGTCCACCTGGGAGAAACCTGATGATCTTAAATCACCTGCAGAGGTAAAGAGATGTCAGCAACACCTTCTCATATCATTACATCTGCCAATAACTGTTCATTGCCAGATCAGTCAGTGGTCAAGCACTAGATAACGGATATGTTTTAAAACAAATTCTAATCTTCTATTAACATTAAAATATCATTATAATACAAACGCTTTCATTCTTTTTTATTAAAGAGGTTATTATAGTGTTTACCACTTTAAAATGTACCATATTAAAACAAAAGTGGCATTGATTTCAAAGTTATTAGAAATGATTTAAATGATTTATTTACTAAAAATAATTCTTACATTTTCTCAATCAATTTGAATACATCCAAAAATAATAGATTTTAGATTTTATACACAAGTGTCAACTTCAAGACCATACAATGTTGGAGTGATTACGTTTTTATAAATTCATAAATTTTCTATAAAAGTGTTCATAATGTCCATTGTCATTTCAGATTTGACAAAGCTTGTTTTGCATGCCTTTTTTTCCTACTCATACGCATCTATGCCACTGCTTGGGTGTTACATGTTAGGGATTTAATGATCATCGATTATTAAAATTGATATAAATTGACATCCCTTATAGACAAGAAACAGCTCAAGCATATCAGAAATGTAGCACGCTAGACGCATATCTAATAGAAGGTGCGGAGAATGGAGGCTAAAGCGCGCCTTACATGGAGAGGCCACCGCAATCACTTGCTTCTGAAAAATTTTATAACTTGTAGATAATATTCTTTTGCAAGTTATTGCCAGTTTATTCTTGTTTCAATGGATATTTAATTTAAACTCATTTAACTAGTTTAAAAATATCTTCATAGCCTATAAAATAAAACTTTTTCCAAAAATAAACATATATATATATGAGAAAAGTACAATATCAAACATCCGCAGATGTAGTTGCTTCCTCCATGTTTGTTGAAGAGTGGCTTTGTGCCTGTTGGCGCAAATTTGAACGATATCGATATATTCCATATGGTCTAATTCCATATCGCGTCTAAAAATATATCGATATATTTTTTTATATCGATATATCGCCCAGCCCTAATCCACAGCAAGTAATAATAATCGACACAGGAAAAAGTTCATGTTGGAACCCCTTATAATATGAAATTGGTTAACTCTCATGTACTTTATTTCAAACAAACTTGTTTGCAGCAAATGCTGTCCAAGTGCCCTTGGAAGGAGTATAAATCTGACACAGGAAAGCCCTACTACTACAATTCACAAACCAAAGAGTCCCGCTGGACTAAACCAAAAGAACTGGAGGATCTAGAAGGTCTGTGTAATTTAACACAAAACGGCATAATATTACACTAATAAGTTGAGAACAAAAACAAATACTTCAGAACTATGCTTATTAATTTATTTTTCTCAACTTTTCTTTAGCAATGATAAAAGCAGAGGAAAATGGGTAAGTTTAATCTTTCTGTTTTATATCTAATTCTTTATGTAGGAGAATTACTTTGGATGACTTGATATGCAGTTTTTAGTATAATGTACCATACCTGATACATTCCCTTGCCGATCATCATAAAAATAAAATGGTTTACGAAGTTAAACTATTAGTAATTGTGTTTGTACAAAAACTGTACTTTAAACATTTTATGTGTAGTAACAACTGTGCACATTTAGTAAGCTGTCTGTCAAAAACATAGTTACTACACTTATAATAAATTTAAGAACTATTTTTAATGGAGGAAACACTTTGAAAAATATGGAGCACCTTTGCATTTTAATCTCACTTTACGATCAGTGCTAAATAATGTAAATAGCATTAATGAGGATGCTTGTGCAGTATATTTGCAGCTAACTTTTTTGAGCATTCCAATGAAAATCCTACAAACTGACATAAATAATCAACGCCCTAAAAAACGGTAGACCTGTCCCTTTCTGCAAATGAACTCCTGATTTATTTATTATTGGTCATGCTTATTTTATGTTTGTGTGTGTTAAAGGACCGCTGACGTTGTGGCTCCTGGCACCACACCTGCTGTCACATCTCAGAGTGAGTCTTCTGTTGCTATGGCTGCCGTTGCTGAGACGGAGACTACCATGGCGACAAGTGCCGCAGAGGAGCAACCATCTCACGTGCCTGCGCAGGCTGCTGAAGTCAGCAGTGATGTCATTATGAACTCCACTGAGGAAACGCCCAGCGTCGAGACACAACCCAGGTAATGGAACATGCACAACACATCTTGCGAAAAACAGTATACCGCAAACAACCTTAGGTGTCCTTTATAAGTCCCATGTGCGTCTGAATCAAATGAACTTAATTTTTCTTGCCACACGGTTAAAAGCTGATGTAAATAAAGTTTAAAAACTATTTATTTTAACAGAATATTAATATACATAAAGGATATACTTCTGTGGTCTTGCAACATGGTGGCTCTCGAAAAATCATGTTTGTGGACCGCATGCATTCAAAGGCTAAGGTCCAATCTAAATTGTGCTATGTTCGCTATATATATAAGACACTTCCTCTGTGCCTAACACTAACGATTGATAGAGGTGGCATTGGTGATACAGTTGGTGGCACCAGCCCTCAATTCGGTAGCGCCAGAGCTGTAGAAAAGAATACAATACAACTACATCCAGACATGTTTACAAGGATTTCATTTTGGTCATATTTTAGTCATCTGAAAATCTTTTATTCTCAGTCTAGTATTAGTCGACTAAATATCACAAGAGTCTATTTTTTTTGTAGGCATAATATTAACATTTTTTTCTTTTAAAGTGACAGTAATAGGAAGTGTCCATTATGGAATTAGTGTCAAATTAAGGCTGATATATTGAATACAGAAATAGATGTAATGGTTGTAATCCAAACATGCTTTTAATTTAAATTTTTTAATGTAAAGACAGTGTCTTTACAAAAAATAATCTCATATAAAATAAGCATAATGCCTGCTTACTCTGAAAAATATACATGCTCTCTGAAAATAATATGCATTCTCCCTGGTATTATATACAATGCATCTGTCATTCTTTCAAGATGAAGGACAATATTATTGAAATATCTTTTTATATTTTAAACTTTTAGTCTCCTATCTACCGTCTCCATCAGTATCACAAAGTCCTCATCCTTAATTTGTGATCTGAGTCCCCCCGGCTCATGGGCATTTATTTATAGTTAAGCCTCTTGTAGTCCTTGTTGACACCAAAGAAATAGATTTCTTCTTAAAACTCCCACAAATGGTTTATTCTTATTGGATCTATTCTTCATTCTTCCCGCATTAACATTTTCCTCCCGTTTGTATTCATTGACTAAACAGTCACAGTCTTTGTAATCATATCTCACTTACATTTTCATTTTTAATTTGGTTTTCGTTTGTGAAAGAGGTTAGTCGACAAATATTTTTTGTTAAAGTCCTTATAAATTAAATGAATACACGAATATGTGTGAGCTGTGCTGCAAAACAAGCAATTTCATTCTATGTGGCGCAACAGAGCCCTCCTCCCACGCCCGTGTCTCATCCTTTGTCAGGTCCTGATGACAGTGGGACCCGACATTTGTAAAAATCTCTTTTGAGCATGTTTAGGCCCCCAAAATAACCCGAAGCCTTAAAAAAATAATTGTAAATTCTTAGGATTACCATAGGTCTTTTGCAATACACCTTGGTGCTCGGGCCCTAAATAACTTCAAACCTGCTTGGATTTAAATCGTCAAACATTTCTGAGAAAGTTCTCTTGCTCTTACATAACTATGCAGACATTGTTGTTGTATGTTATAGTTGTTATGATGCCCCCTAAAAAACGTATCCTCTAATAACACGTTATTTTCCTTAGTAATGACGTTTCTAAGGAGGAGAGACCTGAGCTTGTAAAGAAAATATACAAGTGGAACACAAAAGAGGAGGCAAAGCAGGCATTTAAGGAGCTCCTGAAAGAAAAGGTAAATACATCTCTCGCTCTCTTCTGCAGTGATGCAGGGAGGTGTTGATATTTCAGCATGCTCTTTCTAAATTTAGTGTTTTAATTTGGCACAAAGTGCTCCTTTGAGAGCTACTGTCGCTGTTTAATTGGTGTGTGTGTGTGTGCGTGCGTGCGTGCGTGTGTGTGTGTGTGTGTGTGTGTGTGTGTGTGTGTGTGTGTGTGTGTGTGTGTGTGTTTGTGTGTGCGCGTGCGTGCGTGAATGAAACAGACAACGGTGGAATTGCACGCTTCACAGAATCCTGACAGCCTTTTACACAGTCACTCTTATAATAGATAAAATACTTTCTCTTTCGTGGTGTCCACACACTTTTATACTCTGACGCTTTATATTACTTCATCCACCTCCTGAGGTTCTGCTTGTCTGATCTTTTTACATTTATGCACCCCGACAACCAGTTGACAGATGAATCACAGTAATTGTTTTCAATTAAATATATTAAGCATCATGACACAGAAATCCTAAGATATGCTTGCTGTATGAGTAACAACCATAACTTTGAAGTATAAGGAACTTAAAATGTTTTAGGTACAATGCTGCATTTAACAAATATGCAAGTTTAAAACACTTTTGCTTTTCTGCAAGTTCAAAGGTAATAAGTACACACTTAGTCAAACATATTTATTTTTATTATGTTACTTGTTTTTTGTCTTGTCACTTACGTTATGTACTGGAAGTTCTGTAACTAGAACACATTTCTTCTGTTTGCAAGCTCACCTGGCAATAAAGCTCATTCGGATTCTGATTCTGTAATGTCTACAAACTAAATTGTCAGATCAACATTTACTATAAACAGCAAGAAGAGGAAATACCTAATTTTCCTTATTATACTAAATTTTTAACATGGCAATTATTTTAATGCCATAAAAGTGTTTTATCAGTCAGTATCTTTGTCATGGTTTGTTTTGACTTTTTTTCTGTCATGTTCCTATAAATGTAGGGGGTCTCCTCTAATGCATCATGGGAGCAGGCAATGAAGCTCATAATAAATGATCCCCGTTACAGGTATCTAGAAAACAGCACATCATTGTTGAGATTAAATAGCACATGAATCCTGCAGAATTAAACATATCCCTGTCATGCTTTTTGTTTGTGTTCAGTGCTCTGCCCAAGCTGAGTGAAAAGAAACAGGCTTTTAATGCGTATAAAGTCCAGACAGAGAAAGAGGAGAAAGAAGAAGCCAGAATCAAATACAAAGAGTCTAAAGAGACCTTCCAGCGCTTCCTGGAGAACCACGAGAAGATGACCTCAACTACTAGATACAAGTGAGAAAATTAAACTCCTTAATTTGTACCCCTAGTTTTAAGAGGAAGCAGTGATTTTGATACGATACAATATTGATGTGTAAAAGGGAGGTAAAAAACACTAACAATTAAACAAAAATGTCAACTTGGGTAAGGATTGCAGATCTTATATTATTATTTTACATTGCATCGACTCATCATATCACTAGAAATGTTTGTATCAAAATCTGTTCCTATCGATTAATAGTTTTGTGTTTGTGGATGTGGTGATACAATTGTGAACATCTAGTAACAGAATTTAATTTAATTTAAGATGATCTGTGCCTTTAAATTTTAATCCCAGACCAAATGAAATAAAAAAACTCTCATTTATTTTTCGGTCATTTAATATTTTATTCCTAATTTTATGAACCGCTCCATTAAAATGTTCCATTACTGTCTTGTCACACTTAGACATATGAATCACATATTTTATAGACATATTGCTCATGTACAATGTTGTTCAGTTTGCATCAATAAGTAACAGTCGATTAACAGTTCTGTTGTTAAACATTATCAAAGTGTTCCATATTAAATGTTAAGCCACATTGAAGCTTTTCTGCCAAGATGTAAACAACGTCATCTAGATTTGATTAGTCACCGCTCTGCTCTGTAACTTTCACCGTCTTTCATTTGATTTGCCACTCACATATTTTGACATTGAGCAGCACTGTTGCATTGTAAAAATCATGCTGAAGTTAAAATAAACGTTTATTTTTTTATATAAGCAACGATCCAAAAAAGGAAGGAAATTCTCCAATACCGAAAGCAGAATGGTTATCATCACAGCTTCTCGATACTTCAGTTCTTTATAATAAAGCATCCGTACTTGTTATAAAGTACAGAGTTCCGTTACCTATCCTTAATCCTTATGACCCTTTTAATCGTAATATCATTGTCTGGCAACACAACTGCATTCTGCATTTCTGCAAACTGTAAAAGTGGTTCATGACTAAAGCAAGTTCATGATATCTGGTGCTGGTCATTTATATTCAAAAGGTCTTAGTGAGGCATGGTCTTGTATTAAAGGCAGGGTCTATGATTTGTCAAAAATGCTTTAGAAAGCAATTTCATCGGGTCTGAGTCCAAAAACAATCACGTATGTACGTATGGGCAAGACCCTTTAGGTGTTAAGGAATGTTTGTTTTGGTGATTTTGGATGACAAGATTGCCAAGCTTTTCTTTTCTCAGGTCCTATAGGAAGTGATTGTGTTAGGCAGAGGATTTGGAAATAATGTTGTGTCTTCTACAGAAAAGCGGAGCAGATGTTCAGTGATCAGGAGGTGTGGTCATGTGTCCCAGAGAGAGACAGGTTGGAAATCTATGAAGACGTGCTTTTCTATCTGGCAAAGAAAGAGAAGGTTTGACTCATTTGTCCAATTACTTGTTGAAATACATGTTGAAATAAGTGATGGTTTACAGTGTAAACATAATTTTATTTTTACATAGTTCATGAGAATTAGGTAGAGGTAAATTTTTGGGTGAAAAATAATGAAAATCTTATCTTTTTTTCAGGAACAAGCCAAACAACTAAGGAAGAGGAACTGGGAGGCACTTAAAAACATTTTAGACAATATGGCAAATGTCACATACAGAACCACCTGGTCCGAGGCCCAACAATACCTGCTGGACAACCCCACCTTTGCTGAGGATGAGGAACTACAAAGTAAACACACACTGCAGTGCCCTGATCATAATGCTTTTAACCCATATAATCTGAGGGAGTGTTTGATACACAGAAAGCTTTTATCTTCCTCTCTTTGTTTGTTTGTGCATGTTAGATATGGATAAGGAAGATGCCCTGATCTGTTTTGAGGAGCACATCCGTGCTCTTGAGAAAGAGGAGGAAGATGAGAAACAGAAAACTCTTCTGAGAGAGAGGCGCAGGCAACGAAAGAACAGAGAATGCTTTCAGGTGACTGACACACTTGTCACGTGTACGTCCACGATATCAGAAGGTCTTAGTGGAATTTGATGCTGGATTATCAGCAAAGATTATCATCATCACATAAAATAAAATAAAAAGGTTTGATCATTTAAGTGTAGGACTAACATTGGTATTTTGTTTGGCAATTAAACACAATACCAAAGTTATCTAATTTATTGCATATTTCTATATTTAGATTGTTACAATTTGATTCAACAAAATTAGTTGTCAGTATTTAAAAAAAAAAAGTATATTTATACGAGAATATATTTATTTATAAGATCTTTTTCTTGTCAAGCTACAAAAATAATTATGTAAATAAGGAATAAATCAGATAAAGTTATTTTATATAATTGTGCTGTGTTACAATACACAGTGATTTTGATCTTCAGAAGGAGGGACTTGTGCCTTTATAGAAAATAGGACATTGAAGTGAAAACTTTGTTGCATTTGACATTGTTTGTGTGGGTTTGCAGAAATTTCTGGATGAGCTTCATGATCACGGGCAGCTGCACTCCATGTCTGCCTGGATGGAGATGTACCCGACCGTCAGTGCTGATATCCGCTTCAACAACATGTTGGGCCAACCAGGTCAAACACAAACTCTTTCGAACATAGCTTTCAAGCCTATCATGCATGTTAAAGGGCCTTGTTCTGTTTTTGTAAGCATGTAACTTTTATCATTTAAAACAATTATAGCTTAAATTCGGATAGGATCGTAAACTCTTTGTATTAAGCTACAGTATGTTAACATTAATTGAGATGGCTTGTTGGGGATAGGTTAACTTACAAATTTTGTTTGAACTTCCCCAAAAAAGCAGATAGCTATTTAGCCATTTAACTGGCCTGTGATGGACTTTAATGCAACAGATATGTTTATTGCAGATATCATTTGTACATAGGCTTAGTTTGACTCATGCACTGTTGCTTGGGTGAGACTGCCCTCTGTAGGATTCTCTCACAATTTTGTGCACACAATGTTTCATTGCCCGACCTAGAGGATGATCCACTTAATATATATACATTTCAGTTGTTTGTTTTGCATGCCATGAAAACTTCTTAAAAGTAAAATAATGAAACGTCTTGCTAATGGTTCATACGGCTTGTGCGTGTCCTTATTCAGGCCGCCACCATTTTGAATCAGCGTCCACTAAAGCACATTGTTGCATATGGAACTGACGATCGCATTACCGTAAATAGAAATAGAAATAAGACGTCATTATAAAAAATTTTAACAGGACAAAGAGCTACATAAAACACTGATTGTTTGATGGCCATATAAAATATTGTTACCGAAAAGGAAGATCATAAGACATGCTTTTAAAATGCTAGCTTGCTGCAAATTTTCAACGCGAGCGTAAATTAAGTTCAAAGTTTTCATTAGTTAGAGTAAAATTGATCATTGTTCAATGCAGCTTGTAATGTGTGAAATGAATATCGGTTATAGGTCTAAAGTAGTTATGAGTTGTAAGTTATCCACTATTGTTTGGAAATACTTCAAAACAGAGTTAATTATTTTTGGGATAGAGATAAAAGAAATGTGAGAGGGTTTGTAAGTGGATTTTAGAAAATGAAAAGAAAAAGTTCAAAGCCAAAATCTGTGCTCTTTGTTATCTATACAAAATTGATACATTTCATTTTGTTGAACAAAACGTTTTAACAGTAAAATGAGGGTGATCTGAAAAAGGCGTATTGGATAGAGACAGATAGCAATGTTTGAAAAGTTAAGACCAATTCACATTGCTGACGATCCGAAAAAGCAAAGCAAATGTCCGACGAACCCAGCTGTCATATAAAAAGAGAAACAATTTTCCTTACAAGCTATTCCTTTCTAAGGGTGTATTAGGAATCTATAGTTTTATGCTAAAATATACTTGTGATGAGCGTTCGCACCAAATGTTTGTCAGCTAGGTGAACAGGCTTTTACTCATAAGACTTATACTGTATCAATTGTATTATTTGACTTTAGGCTCCACCCCATTGGATTTATTTAAATTTTATGTGGAGGATCTGAAAGCCCGTTACCATGATGAAAAGAGAATTATCAAAGACATCCTGAAGGTGAGTGGATCTGTGTCAACATGAGTTTTTTTTTTATCAGGTTTGTTCGGAAGCTCTTGATAAAGTTTCTGTGTTTGTGTAGGATAAAGGCTTTCTGGTGGAGATCAACACCGGCTTTGAGGATTTCGGCTCAGTGATCAGCTCCGATAAACGTGCCACAACGCTGGATGCAGGAAACATCAAACTGGCCTTCAACAGTGTAAGCGGGACATTACTGCCCTCAAAATGTCACATTTACTGGAATCTCATGGCACAGATGTCATGATTTATAGATTTAAGAAGCACCGTAGACCTTCAAACATTATTTCACTGCTCACTTGTTTGATGCTAAGATCAAATTAAATCCATATTCATAATCATATGACAAATTAAATCCATATTCCAATAGTTTGCCATGAGCAAAGGGGAAATCCAGATTGAATGCAAATATAGAGATTTTGCATCTATCAAATCTATTTTAATTTTATCTACAGGTATGCAGAGTTTTATATGCATCATTGAGTTTTTGTCGATGTATGACACAACATCTCAGCTGACTGATGTTAATATTTTCCTTTTTGTCTGTGATAGTTGCTTGAGAAAGCAGAAGCCCGGGAGAGGGAGAGAGAGAAAGAGGAGGCAAGGAAGATGAAGAGGAAGGAAGCGGCATTCAAGAGTATGCTGAAACAGGCCACGCCCCCTCTGGAGCCAGAAGCCACGTGGGAAGGAGTATGTCATGCTAAATATGAATAATTATAAGAACATTAATGTTAGCATTATTTATATCAGTTTAATTCTGTTGTTACATTGTTGTTCCTGGGTGTGTGACAGGTAAGAGAGCGGTTCCTGAAAGAGCCTGCATTTGAGGATGTCACACTGGAGTCAGAGAGGAAGAGGATATTTAAGGACTTCATGCATGTTCTAGAGGTGTGACATCATTTACAAGAGCTCCAGAATATATATGATATATACCCTTCTGTAAAATAGAAACCCATTAACTTGAACACAAAGAAATCTTTCTTAATAGTTCATTGAATTTTTCGTCATCGAGTTAAGAGAATATGCCATTGGTCAATTTGTTTTTTTCTGTACAGCACGAGTGTCAACATCACCATTCTAAAACTAAAAAACACTCAAAGAAATCCAAGAAACACCACAGAAAACGCTCTAGATCTCGATCTGTAAGTGTGACCTCACTTTCACTTTATTGACATTACACACATACAAACCACTGACCTTTTAATTGTGTGTTACTAAAAGGGGTCTGAGTCCGAGGAGGAAGACTATCACTCGAAGAAGAAGAAACGATCAACATCTAAATCTCCATCTGAGCACTCATCCTCTGGAGAATCTGGTTTGTATTGTTTCTCTAGACAATTATTTGAGGTTGGAGCGGAAGTTCACGTTCTTAAGCGCCTAATCTGCTCGAACCCAAGGGACTGCTGCTTGCAACTATATTGTTTTTTATATTTCTTCTCATAAAAAAAACATGACATTCAATTAATGAAGGATAAATACAAAGGAAAAATAACTCAAGACAGTAGTACAACATATTGGCACATATAAATTGATATCAGCTGATCAACTATGTTTTTTTCAAAGCTTTTTATTGACAACTGATTATTTATTACATTTCTTTCAACAGAGAGAAGTTACAAGAAATCCAAGAAACACAAGAAGAAAGGAAAGAAAAGACGCCACAAATCAGTAAGTTGATTTGATAAATCCAACAGTTTTGATAGATTGTAGGATCAAATTTTCTAAAAAAAAAATCTTGTGTTTGTGTGTATTTCTATTATCTTTATATAATGAAATTCTGAATTTAGCGTACAGACACACAGTATTTAATTAAATTTTTATTCTTTCTTATTATTCTTTAATATTTTGGATTTAGTTAGTCTACATACGTTTTATCTAGTTCTTGTTATTTTATCATATGTTGGATGTTGCATTTGTATTGTCTTCTCAAGTCACATGAGGGCTTAGTCACATGATTCTGAAAAACTTCATCAGACATTGCTGTAAAGCTTTCATTTTCCACTCTCTGTGCTGGTTTTATTACACTTCATGAAAGTCTCTTACTGATTCTAACATTGTCTGACCAGAAACAAAGTCAGAAAATGTATCATATGTAAACAATGTATTACTTACTTTGATTTTGATACTTTTTATTATTATATAGGATGAAAAGCCCATATAATCAGAGCAGCCGATGCTTAATATGATATGATAGACTTTTCGTACACATTATGTAATTTTGCCATTTTATGTGGTGTGTTAATTCTCATGTTAGATGAAAGAAAAAGATGCATGCAAAATAAGAATTTGGCATATGTATTACCTGCCGATTCAAAGATAAAAATTGTTTTTTTCTACACACATTGATGAGACTAGGCTGGGTCTGTAAGTTTAGTTCTGAGAAAGATTTCAGAATGTATAAGTAGAATTTATATTTGGAATCAGCAATGTTGGTACAAAAAAGTGTTAATACTAAGTCATTTTTTCAACCCTCAGGCCTCTCCAGAGTCCGATGGAGAAAAAGAGCGAAAGGGAAGGGACAAAGAGAAGGATAAGGAAAACGACAAGTCCAGAGGGAAGACCCACGGAGAATCCAAACAGAAATCTCCCAAAAGAAAGAGCGTAAAAGAGGAGGTGAATGATCACACACATGCTGCTTTTGACCACAAGCTAGTGTGTTAATACACTTCATTATTATGGATTATATTTCTATTACCAAATCTTATTTTCTGACACGATCACTCACGCCACCTGGTGGAATTCTTTCGATCACACATCCGGTCATTTGAGCTAGTACTTTTTTTTGTCAAGTCCATTTATTTTAGTAGACTTACAAAGTCAGTGCTAATGTATAGTCAACTGATGTGATCTATCTGTGTGTCTCAGGGAGGATGGGATACGTCTGGCAGTGAACTGAGTGAAGGAGAGTTGGAGAAGAGGAGACGCACTCTATTAGAGCAGCTGGATGCACCATGATCAATCACTGTCATACTGTCCATATCTCTCTCTCTCTCTCTCTCTCTCTCTCTCTCTCTTTCTCTCTCGCTTTTTCTCTCATGCATTCCTGTAATGTGTATGTCATCCCTTTAGAATGTGCTGACAGCATATTGATAATGGTGATCTGAATGGTGGATTTTTGGCTGTGTATTCTGTCTGTAAGGCAGTATTGTCTGAACAGGAGCTCGAGTTTTGTAAGATTATTTTCAGAGGTTGCAAGTATTACTTTGTCTTTAACTGCAGAACCTTTTTTAGGTAGTTGTACATTTAATGCTAGTTTCACGAATGAAAATAAACTGGCCTGCCGAGAAACACCCGTAATTGTTCAACTTTATTGTTGTAATAGACATTTCAGGACATCTTCATTTGTTTTAAACGTTGATTTTGCAAATAAAGCTAAACTTTGATTTGTTTCAGTTTCCTGTTATTGATTACAACCAATGCAAACATTTAAAGGAAGCTACTTAAGAAATATTTACCCAACACACAAACTAATTTATACAATTATAATAAACTAAAATAAACAATTAACGGTTCAGCAGAATTTTACAGTTTGTGTTTTGATATACTAACCCAACAAATAAATTGGAAGTACATTTACTTAAAGGCAGGGTCTTTGGTTTCTGGTTGTCATGTTGACACTCGAAATCACACAAACAAACAAAAATGTGTTCCTCCATACATCAAGGAAAGACACTCCCCTTTCTGCTGATTGGCTCTCTTTTTTTAATCCTTTATTCATTTTAATTTTGGGAGGAAAATACAAAATCAATGCAAGACAACACATGCTTCCGTTGTGTAAATGGTTTATTTCATTAGACATTGAGAAATCCTGTATCTAATTTTAAATGTTTGACATCAGGCCTGTTGTAAGCATACAATGTCTACAATGCACTTGACTGTTTATTCCAGTTTTTAAAAGTGGAATGCAAAGAGTTACACGAAAACATTTACAATAATAAGAACATTGCAGTTATCCGATGAGATGTTTTAGTTACGAATTGAAAGATTTGGAATTAAAAACATGCTCTTCTGCTACACGTTTAAAAGACCCTATACGGTTTCAGATTTATTAAATATACAAAATTCAGGAAAGAAGAAACTATAAGTTAAAATACAGTATCCAAAAGTCTAATAGAAATGTTCGTAAACAATATTTACAATATTAGAGTAAAAACGTCTTTTTAAAAATGCAACGTTTCTGTAGCAAAATATCTGTACATATACAAATGCTTTTGTGAATGTATGTGTTTGCACTTAAATAGAATTCAAACATGATGCATTCATCAGGTCATGATAGAAATAAACACAATACAAGAGACATTAATATCTCGATAAGTCCACTTCACAGAATGAGGGAACCTTAACATTTATAATAAAAATCAAGGCTATTAAATTTGCTTTAGTGGTCGTTATCTGTATTTTTGATGCGCGGTGAATGCACTTACATGCACTTTACAAAGGGATTTTGGGTTTAAGACAGTTTCAGAAAATACCTTTTTCTAATACCCCTGTAGTACATTTGAGTATTATAAAGAAACTCTCTGATTCACACGGACAAAACCAAAGATTTAATCTAACCTTGCAAAGACGATGTTAGTTAGTGATCTCTTAACACTAATCTCAGGTTAACACTTAATGTTTCTTATTGCTACACAAACTAGTAAGTGCATTCATAAAACCAGGACAATTATTCAAATCTGCCAATAAACGAGTTGAGTCTTGCTGCTTCCGTTTGAGGACCAAAACCCAAATTTGCATCTCAAGCAACTTTAAGGTCACATTTATAAAGTCCTTCGAAACAAAACCTTATTATGGCTTTGCTGACCTTGACATTCCCCTTGTAAATGTGATCTTCCGTCTTTTCCTTCACTTTATTCTACTTGGCTAAACTCCTTCTTTACTGATTCTAAATCTGTGTTTCTCAGCCTCTGGCACTCCATGATTTTAATGTACAGGACGGGCATAAGCGCCGTTTATAAAAGTGTGTTCTGGTTATGGATGAGCATAAACTGAGCTGACTTGTGTATAGATCGACAACTCCGACCGCTCCGTCTTGTCACGCTGTTTAAAGCTTTGAATTTGAGGTGTTAAAAGGTTTTGAAATATGTGATGTTATACGGCCTAGACATGTGGAAAAAGTACAGAAATGGATCATTGTAAAGTTGTTTGAAGAGTTTCAAACTCTTCAGAAACAAAGAGAAAAAGCACAAGACAAAGACTTGTAATCCAAGACCAGATCCTAGGCACTCGACTTGCAGTAAGATCTGATTCCCACTTTTTTGCATCATCATCATCATCATCATCATCAACATCAGTCCATCGCCTTCAGAAGATAAAGCTCCACTTGCGCTCCACTGGTCCCTCCAATCACATCCGCTCTGCCCTCATCACATGACCATCTCTGCACCGTTGATTGACCGCAAACTCTGATCATCGAATCGTCTCCGAACGCTCCTCCTGACGGCATCGGCTCGCCTGTAAGGCTGGTTTCTCAAATCTGATTCAGGAGGAACAAGAGATGTCAGTTATGTCTGATAAAGTGCTCTGGACACGCTGGTGGTCAACTGGGCAAAGCAGCTTGAGATTTTTTTTCTAATAAATATTTCATTTCAGCACCAGACCTTCAGTGTAAAAGCAGAAAACCAAATCCAAAATATTTAATCGAAACTAAATCTATTGAAGAATTGCCCCCGAAATCTATTTGCACTCTTAAGGCATCCTTAAACATGTTTGCATTACATAAATCATGCCATCTCCGACTGCTGGGAAGACTTTTCTGTCACCTTTCAAATTATAATGCGTGCGATTTTTCTGCTGAACCCAAAAGAAGATATTATGAGAAATGTCTCGATGTTATGTCCGTGGAAGTGCCAGTGGTTTTCGGTTGAAGATGTATAAAATATTTTCTTTTGGGATCTTCAGAAGAAATCAAACAGGTTTGGAATGAGGTTAAGAAAATGTCATAAGTACGTAAAGTCTGACTCAAGAGTGTAAATACATCTCGAGGCCCAATCGAAGATCTACATGGACATGATGAAGACTGAGATATCTCAGGGTCAATAAGTGAAGTGAACATGAGACGGAGTTTATGTCACCCAGACTTCAACAGCTTTGAAGAAAACCAAAAGAACGTAAAGGGATGCTGTTTATCTTCAGTATCAGATGAGAGAAAGTGTCATGTGATGGAGGGAGATTTGGTCAATGATAAAAATAAAGAAAGAGATGCTTGCCAGGTCTGAGTGGCATCCACTGAGGTACTACTGGACGAGTTCCTTACCCTCGAGGGCACATTTGGAAATTTAGTAATATTATTCTTCTTTAGGGCTGATTGGAGAGGAGACAAAAATGGAGGTTAGACTGGAGCAGAGTGGACCGGACCCCGGCCGTGGCACGGCGAGTCGAGCTGCCCGGAGCTCAAAGAGGAAAGGTGAAAGGTCACAGGTAGGTGCTGTAGGATGTTATGGATGGCAGAAGCGCTGCTGACACTGTGGTAAGAAACTCTACGACTCAAGCTGCTCTGCACAATGACTTCAGCAAAGCAAACACCGATGTCTGCTTCATCACTTCATATACAAACCAATGACAGGTGACCATAGAAACTTCCCGGAAGTCTTAGAAGGTTCATATGCAAAGACACACATCGAGCTCATGCAGATGTACGCGTAAAGAGTAACAGACGGGTGAATCTCATTTAAGACATACAATCTCAATAGTTTGACATAGTGGCATCATTTCAAAAATGAAAGCATTAGATATGTCCAAATTATACAATAAATAAATAACCTATTTCCATATTACAGTACCATTAATTGTTTTGTTTTTTGTAGAACTGTCACTCACAATAAAGGTTTGATTTACATAGCAGATGTCTGTGTAATGTGCGTACAATTTTGTATTTATAAACACAAAGACATATACTGTGCTTACATGTATGTATAATATTTCCTTTTTATGACTTATAATTGAATTTATTAATATTTATCAATATTTATTTTTCTTAATACACATTAAAATGTAAACACACAGTGCACAATATATATTATGTGAACATTTATTCTGAGTGTGAATAATCATGATTAATTGTTTGACAGCTCTAATTATTAAACATGAAATATAATTAGAACATTTATTTTTATTAATTATATATAATATCAGACCAATTGTTTTATATTTACCACCATGTAAAGCTATCCAAACTATATTTGCTAGGTGAATTGTGCCGTTTAAATAAAACGTGTTAGTAATATTCATATTTCTAATTTACAAGGGAAATAAGTTTTGGTGGCTGGAGGGCCGTAAGGTCAGATGTGTGTGAGATTCACCCGCTGAATTAGGATAGAGAAATGCAAGTGAACAACGAATGTCATTTACATCATGCAAGAGCAGGCGGTCAGTGAAGCAAACGTGCAAAACATGCTTAAAAAAATCAAACTTTCATGTCGTCATGAGGTCATGTGACATGACATGTTCAGAGCAGATTATGATGGTGGGAAAATAAGTGAATGAACAAAACAAGCAAACAGCAAATACACTTTCACAGTTATCAATGACATAATATACTCCCAGTTATGATTAACAGATGGGAAATCATAATGTCACAACCGTGCCAAGCGCATTTAAGGCGTTCAATAATTAAAATGGCCAATATAAAATAAATAGATAATTGATCTAAAGGTCTAAATGTACTTTTTCTATCACACAATAGAGAATTAAATGTATAGTTTGTGTGTTTGCCACATTCTATAAATGTAACAGCAGAGAGCGCTCATATCCAACTACTTTTTAAAATGGAAAATAAGCTCTTTTTGTCTTTGTGTTTGGCTATTTGTGACATTGTGTTTTCTCTGTGGCATTGAATTCTTGATGACCCAATCCATGCCATGGGAAACAGTGATGACAACATACCCTTCCCTCCCCAAACCCCCTTCATGCATAAGTCTGGCTGTAAAAGAAATGTGAGCGGGCCCAAGACATCGTATCAACACAGAGACCCCCGTCCAGAAGGGTTGTGAAAGACATACACACACCAACACGCGGTTTAGGAGGAAGAGAATAAAAAAGAGAGCAGCTTTATCCAGCGACCTTGAAGAGAGAGACAGAGTCTAAGCTTTAGAAGAGGAGCTCCTCGCTGAAGAAACGCGAGCTCCGTTTGGCCGTGCGCGCAGTAAAGGGGGCAGTCTTCAGCACTGCGTCCAGATGAAACACACACACACATAAACACACACACACATAAACAACACAACACAGGGTTTTACTGCCAGAGCAAGAAGCACATGGTTAGCACATTCTACAGCATTACACATGATACTAACAGTTATGAGACTATGATATAAACAATGTGTGACATACAGCTCCAAAACAATCATTTTACCATCAAGAGTGTTGGTCAGAAAGCGCATTATATATTATTACAGAATAATCAAAATGTGCATAGGTATTCAGCATAGAGATGTTCACTTATTTCATGCTTGGAATGTTTATTTGGTGTTCAGAAATATGATTTTGGCACGTTAAGACGTCATTTCATTTTTGAGTATTATAGGATTTTCATTCAGACTTCAATGAAGAAAATCAAGGGATTAGAACACATTATTATTTACCAACGTTTTTGTAAAAGTCTGAAAATGTACCACATGTAATAAATGGGTAAATGATGTACGAGGATTTTCAACAGGCTTATTAAAAATAGGATATTAATCACAGTTATTTAAACATGAGACATGTGGTGTGTACACCGAAAAAAAGAAGTTTTAGTTTTATCATCTAGATTAGATTTATATTAAAATAATTGTTATTTCCTTAACATGTTGGACACTTGTTAATAAAAGATGTTAAAGAAATTTCTTTGGGCAAAATTAGATATTTGTTTCTATAGTTTCTGAGTTGTTTTTCAATTATAATTTACGTTTATTTCTCAAGTATGCATGAAGTATGCACACTGTTTTAGAGATACATTTTTCAACCTTAAAAATTGAAAATATTTTATTTATTAAGTACCTGTTATACGCAAATGAACCAAATCCATGTAAAGCAGTAGTACACATGAGGTTATAAAGGCAGTTATAAGCACACGCACGCACGCACGCACGCACGCACGCACGCACACACAAACACACACTTGTTTTGAGCAGGTTTTAACATTGGTTAGTAAATTAATACTGATCAGACAGAAACCTTTAACCAGTCATAGCGATCTGGGTAGTGACTCACACCACTATGGTGTGTTATAAACGTTTCTGCATGCGGACCCGCAGTGAGCCTGTGTATGTCTTACCTGTGATGATGTCCTCGATAGCTCCATCTTTACCCTCATACACATGTCTGCTGTCCTTCACCTGCTTTCTTCTCAGCTCAGCGATCAAATCTTGCTGCTGTTGTCGTTTATTCTTATGAGACGGAGACTGAACATATTCACACACACACATAACACACCACAATTTAATGCTAAATATATACGAAATTTGGCTCACATATCTATGTATTGATTTAAATGTACCAGCCAACTTTATTTTTAATCCAGCAGAACTGTTGCTGACTGTTTAATTCAGATGTTTAGGTGAATATGACCGTTGCTTTTGGACTTTTACACCACATTAGAGATTTCTGAAGCTCTTATTCTCTTTACCTTCTGATCCTCTTGTTCCATCATGGCTTCTTGCTCTATTAGTTTCTCCATCATCATCTGCTCGTGTCTTTTCTTCTGTTCATTATCCTCCTCTGCTTGCTGTAAAAAATGAACACAGTTCACTGCATCAAACACTCGTGGTCTTCATAAGGGACAGTACTCACATTTGAGCTGTTTTAGATCCTTATACAGAACATTACTTCGTGGTGATGGAGATAAGAAAACGTATATAGTTGTTATGTATCGTTGAATTCAAAATGAGATATTTGGAAGAATGTAGGATGTACCATTGCCCTTTTTTCTACTATCGTAGTCAATAGGGCCAAATAACTTTGGTTTAACGTTCTTTGAAATAACTTTCTCTGTGTCCAACCAAACAAAGACATTTATGCTGGATTGGAATGACTTCGAACTTCGTTTTCGGGTGAACCATGACTTATGACTCCGAATATAAATATCTCTTGCTTTGGTTAGACTTGAATGTTTTTGGCGATCAATTCCTTTAATGTTCACATATATAGGGAGTAATAAAAGAATGCTGTTGGTTTACCCGGTATGCCTTCACAAAGCGCACAAACACTGGAAAAAACACAGACGGTGGTGTCGTTTTTGCATTTTCCCCGAAGAACTTCACCACCTCATCGAAAGCGTCCTAAATAAAAGTGAACATCAAGTTAAGTTACTCAGAATCTATACATTTATACATTTCTTTTCAAATGTTTAAAGGAGGAGTATTTGGCTGTTTCATCACTCGAGCTTGGCTTATTCTCAGAAACAGTCATATCTGTCTTCTGTTAATGTAAGTAAACCCAAGACTTTTCGGAGACATGAATGAAGATATTCTATACTAGACGTATCTATTAACATAAGGGTGAGAGAAACTGCCGGGGATACCCCTCCTTTAAATGAAATGTAAGGACATATGAAGCCCATCTTTTTTTATCGTGTTTCTACCCGATGTTCATTTCAAGAAAGTGTCAAGAAAGTCGTGCAGATGGTTTAAAGTTCATTGAAGCTACAGTGTGTTTCATTTCACAATGAAGTGCTTGTGTTGTTCACAGCACCTGAGCGATCTTGGCATCTTCCTGAAGCTTTTTCAGTTTGTTCTCATTTTGCTGTATGAAATCTTTGAGCAGCGTGTTGTGGCCGTGCATACTGTATTCTCTTCTGGTCAAATCCATGCCTCTCTGAAGCTCCTTCACATCTAATAACACATTCTCCAGAGAGACTGAAGAATACAGACAAAGGCCGTTTTAAGGTTAGTGATGACATATTTACACACTAGGAATAGTACACGGGTACCAGGACTGTAAACAAAGCGCTGTCGTGGGGTTCATACCTGCGGCTGCTTTCTCAACGTAATGCAGTTCATTATAGAAGAGCGAGACTTGCTGGTATTTTTCCTTTACTACATTGGCAATATAGTGCAGAAGTGTGAGCTTGCGGTCCGTCGATTTGGTGTCTAATAACTGCAAAGCACACCAAATACAAAAGCACATTTAATACGGGAAAATAAAGTTTGATAAGTATATAAGGTTGAACTAATGACAGAATTTACCAGGTCTAAACTTTGCAGTTTAAAGCCGTACACCGCTCCTCTTTTACTGCTGTTCATGTAGTTTCCCAAAGCCAAAACAATCTAAATGGAACGACAGGGAACTCTTAAACATTCGGCCTTCGTGAAAGTGTATTACAATCGAAGATGAAAGAACTCACTTCCAGAATCTTCTTAAGTTTCTGGGAGGACTTGATCGATACAGATGCTGCAATGATGGCGTGAAGTTGCTGTTGAGACAGAAAGTGAGAAAACTTAACAAGAACACACAAAAGTCTTATTTAAGCTGTTCATAATATGGGTCAATCGCCATTGGAAAAGAGAGAATAAAAGAATGAACGTTGGGTAATAGAAGATCACTGGGTATCCATCGACATGGCATGAATCAATGAATCAATGAGACGCCTCTCATGGTTCTTGACCAAAGTTATCCAAAGTTTTAGAAAAACTGGCAAATTTTTTTTCTCTGCGTATCAAATTTCATGCAGGTCAGACATGAAACCATCTAGGAGGAGTTTGAAGAGGTATTAGGATTATTTAAAATGGTGGGAAAATATAAAATGATATCATATTGCATTTCAATCAACAAACGAAAAAAGACTTGCTTATAAGATGTACGGCTTCTACAGTTATAGGCAAAATGTATGTGGAAGTTTGGAGTTTGAGGCTGTAAATATATATATATATATCAGTCGTGGTCTAGGGGGTCAGGCATGGTCTAAAGGGTTCGCCGTGGTCTTGTGGTTGGAGAGTTGAACTTGTAAGCAGAAGGTTGCTGTTTGAATCCAAGTCCCAACAGACAATGTCATTGAGGAAGACATCTTACCCCGGTTTACTCTGAATTAATAATTGACACCTGCACAATACTAGTTAAAGGCTTTGAATAAAAGCGTCAGCCAAATAAATAAATGTAAATATAAATGTACTTTCTATGGCAACGGTTTAGACTGTCCTCTATATCTGTGCCAATTTTCCTACTTCGCCAAGTACGGTTTTATGGACTCCCATAGAAGAAGCAGATCTTGACCAATGATAAGAACCTTTGAATCTTTAATAATGCTTAGTGAACTGAACCTTATTGGAGAGTTTCTAACCCTTACGTTAAATATTTTTGTCATTTTTCTCTTGCAAGCTGTGTGTCAATATCATTTACCGGAGTTAGCATCTGAACACTCTCTGCGAAATTCCCTAAAAACGCCATGATGGTCATCTTTTGCATGAGCCGCTCTATTTTGCTGAACTGAATCATGAAGCGATCCTCATCCGTCAGGTTCTCCAGAGGTTTGCGCTCCTTCTCGTACTGCCGTAGAACCTTGAGCTCAGCTTCTGTCGGAATGAACCTCATCAGACACTCCACGTAATCCACCGGCAACGTCCGCAGGTCAAACCTGATGCCGAAACAGAAACAAAGCCTTCACATATGCTCACACAGCAACCCAACGCAGTCGTCTATTCATCGGTTTCTACATAAATGTCTGTTGTCATTTACATTTGAATGGCTCTGCAGATTTCCTCGGATGTCTTGCCCACTTTTCTCAATGTGATGGCCAGGTTTTTACACCTGTTGGAATCCAGCAGCGAAACTTTATTTGGAGATTTCTGAGAGGTTTTGTGTTTGCTGGAGGTGACGTCCATGGCTGGTCCCTGCGCTTTTGTTTTAAACATCTCTTCAAACTCGTCCACATTCAGGTCCTTAACAGAAAAACAATGTTCAGGATTGATATTGGTCATTCATCTTTATATCCCTTGTTAATTTAATCAATCAATCAATCAATCAATCAATCAATCAATCAATCAATCAATCAATCAATCAATCAATCGTATCATAAAAAAATGTATATCAAAAACTCACCTCCAGGATCCTCTCATCATCGATTTCATTGAACACAGTGCCATTGATCTGGTTGGGCTTCAGGGCCACCCAGTTAAACACCGGCATACGGAATTTGGTCTTGATGGGTTTCTTAATCTTTACGGCTAGATGATAAGGTGACAAATCACAATGGTATCAGACACACACAAAAACGCATGACATACAGTGTGATCATTTGTGGTTGTGAACAGAACACACAGATGGGTTTACATCCAGTGCATGTGAGATGAGGTGCAGACATGCCACACTTAACCTGAATTACTCAAATATACATGTGTGTCCGTTTACTGACACGGAGAAGACTTCAAGAAATCTTTCATGTCAACTCTTCTTTTAGAATAAAAAGAAGAATGAACGCTTCTGATGCGTCTCGTGTATTCCGTAATCCGTCTAAAATCCAATTCAGTTTTGTTGTCGCATCTTGGCCACAGGTGTACATGGAGCGAAATTCTTATGATATGAAAATATGGTGCAAAAATGTAATATCAAAATTGTAAAAATTGTATGATGAAAAAAGACGCGCTTCATTTTATAAGATGAATGTAGGTGATAAAGAAATTTGAAATGGTCTCAATTTTGTTCGTATTTCCGAATGAATTTCCCAGATTTTTTAAACTTTTATGTTTGCTAAAAAGCCTGGGATCTCTTGAGCAAATGATGAGCAATATTTATGCCCTCCTTGTTTAGGAAATGAGCCACAGACACAGTCATTCCTGTTCTTAACTAACACTCCGTGATGATGATGTCTCAATATGATACTGACTCATGTTGGGTTTCCTCTCTTTACTTAAAAATCCCTCTTTACTTAACCTTTGGATCACAATTTCGGATACTCAGATCAAAGGTCAATCGGGTGTATACAGGCAAAGGATTGTGGGTGAATCTGTGTCCATGCGGAGAGTGAGATACGTGGATTTGGATTAAACTCTAAGTTTGTGTAAAACTGCATTCCTCGATTTACGCAACACTTTCCAAATCAGACGATCAGTCGCCTGAAACAAGACGCCACACTGTTTCAACATGCAAAAACAAAACTCATGCTCGCGTATGTGTGGATATGATATTTTGAGTGATACGGCCCCATATATATTCAAGATTTTAATACATAATTTAGTAAAAAATTATAACACCTACAACAAGAATTTAAGAATAAAGTTATTGTATGACTTGAATGTTGCTCAACTCTTGTTGCTCGGTTGTATTAATAAAACAAATATGAGGGATTCGATCCCAGTTAACATATATACCCATACATAAGGGCAATAGACCCAAAATTTGTATTCTGTCATCATTTATTCATCATGTTATTCATGACTCTTTCCTCTCAGGAACACCATAGAACATAGTTTGAATAACTGTGTTTAAAATAAAAATGAACAAACGACATAAAAGTAATAAACATTCTTTTAAAATGAAAAAAAATAATTAATATAAAATTTAATAAAAAATAAAATAGAAAAATTATAAATAGTTTTATAAAAATGTGTTAATGCTTAAGAAATCAATAGGGGACAATGCTTTTAGTTTATCAACATTCTTCTTAATATCCTCCATTGTGAAAGCCATTCAGGTTTAAAATGTAGTTTTACTTTCACCCGAGTTATCTTTCTCTTTTTACCACGCAGGAATTCTCTTTAAATCCCAAAGCTGAAATTTTACACGATTTTGTTGATCCTAGGATTTCACAGTTCTGGCTCTAATATAGCTTGACGTTTTGTTTTCCATGAGGTTGCCGATCACGCCTGTGTACAGAAACCCAGGCTTACATCGCATGGAACATGTGGCCTCATAGGTTGGCATTAGTGGCCTGTTATTTGCTGACCTCGGCCTAAAAAATGTTCCTATTTGGTTTTGAAATGCTAAGGAAAAGTCCTTCTACACAGTATCCGATTTCCAGCTTGGCTTCAAGAGGAACAACCAACATCATTTGAAATAAGCTCTAGTGCAGTTTGTCGGATTCAGATGATGGGGGAAAACTAAAAATATCATAACCACACATAAAAGACAAAGCAAAGACAACACACTTGAAACCTACAGTACAGTTTGATGGGTCCCTCTATGGTGGCACAACAGGTAGAGCAGAAATAACCAAAGAGAAAGAGGTTAGGAACATACCATCTGCTTAACAAATCTTTCCACAACCTTACTTTACAGACCATATAAATATATATAAAACGTTGAAATGATTAGAATTTTTTTCACCAAAGCAAATAGTAAAAAGTTCTTACAGCGCGCACACAATTTCAAAGATAAACCCAGTAAATGTAGATAAAGACAAGAATGAGAGTGTCTTTGTAAAAGAATATGAAATTGTCATTACTTATTATTAATGAAACCAACATTACGTCATTTTAAACAACTTTTGAAGGTAATTTGCAAAAAATACTAGAAATAAAAGAGGCCATAGAAGAGCTGATAACAGAGCTCAATATTTCTTTAGAATGTCATGTGTGATTCAGTTAAGCTGGTTCAGACAATTGTCCTGTTACAGGAAACCAACTGAAAAACTGTTAGATGCTGTTACCTGCCAACCCTGAGTTCATGATGACGGTGGGCGAACCGCAGCCAGGTAGCGGAGGGGCCATAGGAGGAGGAGGTGGAGGCATGGGCGCGGATACATCCACAGCCGGACCCGGAAGAGGAGGAGGAGGAGGTGGCGGAGGTGGTGGAGGTGCCGGGGAAGCGGACAGACCGTTTTGTACTGGAAAAGCTGAAAAATGATATCAGGTAAAAAACATCTTTAATGTTTGACTGAAGAAAAGCATCCATTGTGTATGATGAATAAATTTACTTTTAAATTATCCATTTGAATCAGTCGGACATTTATCCTTAATTACATTCTTATTACTCTCACCGATAAGACCCGATTATCCTAAAACACGCAAGAACCAAAGCTGCTTTCTCACCTGTCGCTGGCATAGGAGGAGGGGGTGCTGGGGGTACGGTAACGGACATGTCCTGTGCCATCCCGTTGGCCACACCCCCATGGATGACCAGGCCTTCCCTTGGCGTTCCAGCCACATCCCCTGAACCTGACAGATGCCCATTACCCTGAGGATGGGATGCCAGGATGGCTATGTCCCCATCCCCTTTCTTCTGGATTTTGATGGTTCCTTGTTTCTCCAGCTCATGGATCTTCTTCTCCAGGTTGCACTGCCTCTGAATGGCCTCGTCTTTTTCTTTCACCATCCGCCTCAGGGTGTGCACCTGAGAGCTGGCATCTTTATACACTTCCTGTGCAGGGTATTAAAAACAATGCATGTGAACTGTCAACAAAGACGTTGTTTAAGGCACATAAAAAGTCAGCATCTGTTATAAAGTATTGTGAAGATTGAGGTATTACAATGTTGAGCTGTCATCTTCAATGGATTGATGCATTTCCGACACTCCAACGTTAAAATTAAGTAGTGAACTGTGTCCTACGGTGCTGCAAAGTAGGTTTTATGGTAACATGATGAAAACAATGTAAGACATCTTACCCGAACCGACTCCAGGTCTTTATTTTTCTGCATGAGCTGTTTCTCCAGCTCCACAATCTTTGCCATTGCTTCATTCTCTGTGTCTTGTAACTTCTCGGTTACCTTAAAGCCATCAAGAAATAACACTTTAGCCAATAAGATGTGGATAAGTCGACCCGCACGTTTAAAGATGTAAACTAAACATGTTGTGATATTACAATACAGTAACTAATCTCCGCTGCGTATGCAAGATAAATGAGAACATAAGTCATAAAAACTGCCAGGACAGAAGATGGATGTGGGTTTGTAGGTCAGAATTTAAAACTTGCTGGTGTTCAAATTTGTTGTTCGATACTAACATGTGAAAGGTTCTCCTCTAGTTCCTCTACTCTTTCAAGCGCTGCGTTCTTGGTTTCAGCATCCTCTAAAAGAGCGCCGACATCAAACACGTTATCCAGATACGCTTGAATCTGCACGTGCAGTTTATCGCTCTCTGTGTGCTTAAGTTTCTAGCGAGAGATGGAGAAACACTTGGTCAGACATCAAAACTGTCACTGAGCAAAAAACAGCAAATTATTATCATATCATAAAATATCATGTTTACTCACGTCTAAATATTCATCCAGGCCCAGTTTTGTGAAGTCGTACTGTAAGTGCACTCTGAAATTCATGTCTTCCACAGAATGAACCACGATGTTTATGAACTGCATACAGGCAACCTGTTGGACAATATATACGGATATAACTTTGATTAAATTTTGTACTGTATAAGTGTTCATTGTGCAGCTTCTTCCAGTATATATATTTTAAATATAGTACTCTGAGTAACACTAACCATAAAGTCGATGTTATTGTCTTCATTCTTGAAATACTCCATCAGTCTCTCAAACCGCTGATCTTCTGAACAAACCTGTGAAGTGTTGAAGCATTCGGGTTATTCCGAACATCCGAATTTAGTTTATAGGTTCATGCACTCGTGGTTGAGAATATATGAACCTGACAGTTTAAACGCTTTATAAAATCCTCTTAAATTATACATTGGGGTAGAGTGACAAGAAGTATAACTTGTCATGTACAATCAGTATGTATGGAATATATGTACACTGGTTAATGTTCATATAACGCACCTCCTGAAAATGATCAAAAGCAGACAGAATGATCTCATGACCTCCTCGAACCAAACACACGGCGGCCAGCAGCTCAAGAACCAAAGCTTTAGTCCTGCATGAAATCACATCTGATGTTAACACGCAATGAAACCACCTAAAACATTTTGGGACAGTCGCATGAAATGTTTCTCGATATGTAATAAACACTTTTGATCAGACGTATGCGTTAATGTCTGAAATAAGTTTAATAGACAAAAGTATAATGTATAAAACATACAGGTATTTCATTTAAGTGCATTTCATTTAATAACAAATATTTTTGTAATGAATGACTTTGTCGGAATAATAACAGCCAATAAGAGCGCAGAATAGAAGAGAACTTAAATGAAAGCATCTCAGGGCGAGACCTTAAATAGCTACTTGAGAAAATGACAAGAAAACAGTTCTGCAAATTTCAGTCATAAGGTGACTACACTTAAGATGATCAAATAAAACATGTTTTGTATTTTTTCCATTTCATTTACAACATAATAAACATAGTTCCCTTTGATTTATGGCATAATTTTTATAAGTTTGCATAATCAATAGCGCATTAATAAGTTTCTCAAAACTTTTTTCCGGGATTTTACATACACATCCATCAAACACAAATTATATTTTGCTAAATCAATTTACTAAATTTCCTTGCCAACCATCATAAAAATGCAAGCTGTGTGCCTATCTATTTAATATTGATTTAGAGAATGCCTCTGAGTTCCCGCAAAACCGGACTTTTTATTCCAAAATAATTCTTCGGGCAGAATGTTCACTGTAGAAAGTACAAAACCCCCACACACATAAACCAACAAAGAGAGAAAGATTAAGGAGTCTCTGTATGACCCTGCTATAGGAGTCCCAGAATAAATTATAGAAGGGAATTCTGGGAAAGCTTCATTGAAAAACTCTCTCTCCCTCCCTCTATCTCAAACACAGGCACACATGCAGACACGTTCACTTCATCTCAATTGGTTACCTGGGATTCTTATTGTTTAGGCTTAGTGCAATTTCATTCACAGCATGTGGGTGAGACATCACCATGTTGAAGCCATACTGCGAAAAAAGAAAGAGAGAGAGATCTCATTAGTAAACATAGCATGATGTTTAAGATTTATTAACCGAACATAAAACATGATCTTGTTATTAATGCGTTATTATGTGTGTGTGTGTGTGTGTGTGTGCGTGCGTGCGTACGTGCGTGCGTGTGTGTTGCGATGGGTTGGTGCGTGCTTGTGTGTGTGATTTGCACCTGATAGTTCATGATGGCTCGTAGACACATGATACAGACATGAACGTCATCTTTCTTACACACTAGTCTTGAATTCTTTAGTGTTCTCCTGCTGGGTAACGTATTAGACCTAAAAAACAAAATAAAGAACATTAATGTATAACTCCAAACCCATAGATTTTAAGCCCTCCGAAGATGTACAGGAGATGCAATGTCCGCCTTGTTGTAAAACAGATGTCTATTAATAATTAAGTAACTTTCCAAAAATGTAATTATTAATTATGATCAATATTCTCAATATATAAATATTCTTGCATCTTGAAAATGTCAATTATTAGAGCCAGTTTTTGTCCCATACTGAAAACAACTGCAACTGATATTCAAAAACAGAGACTAGGAGATCTCCAAACTTAAACTTGTGGCAGTAACTGTGAATGATGGTCATGCCAGCAGCATATGTGTGATGGCGGGAGTTGTATTGTTTAAGAGCAGTAAAAGTGCTCTGGGCACACATTTCACCTCCCGACAACACAACAACAGCGTCATTGACATGCATGCCAGCTCTCAGAGCCGAGCCAAAGGCTTTTATGTGTGAGAACAGAGACCCACGGTGCAGAGAGAGACACGCACATAAAAACAAAGAGCGTTCACACACACACAGGTAGAAAATCATACACACATTACAAACACTGATAAACATGGAATAAATAACAAACACGTAAGAAATCATTCAGACAAAGAGAGCTGTGCAAATACACACACCAGGCCGAACAAAGGAAGTGTACACACGCAAACAAACACAACAGAACGTTTTCAGCACCGTCATAAGATGTGGGCATTAGTGGGCATGAGACACACACACACGCGCAGACACACGCACACCCAGGCACAAACACACACACGCACACACACACACACACGCACGCAGACACACAGACACACACACACACACACACACACACACACACACACACACACACACACACACACACACACACAGACACACACACACACACACACAGACAGGCACGCGCACGCACGCACGCACGCACACACACACACACACACACACACACACACAGAATATAATGCCTAAGGGAATGGATTATACTCAAACACACAAAACCACACTCATGACTGCACCGATCAAGTTTTTCACAAGTGAGTCACTGGTGTTACCTAAACCTTACTGACTAACCACACCATACCCAAATGTGTTTTTTCCTGTGAAAATAAATGTTCACACATTAAAATAGATTTTAGAAATTTAAATCTACACAAAAATAAAGGACTGATGGATTGCTCATTTTGATCATGTATATCAGTTCATCACAAATTTTTATTATTTAAAAATACGTTTTTTTACATAATTTCTCTTGGAAAAAAACAATTATATTGTGTTAATGTACTTTAAAAACCAAGTTATACCCATGTTCATTTGTTCAATGTATTGGCAGAAAATTGAAAATTAGTTTTCTGTTCAGGACATTTCCGTTAATGCTTAATAAATATGTTAAATGTTAAATACAGGTAAAAACTGTACAAAAAAAACATTAATACATATTAACACAGTCTGCTGTATGGATGTACGAATTGGGCAATTTGACATATATGAGTCAGATCTCATTTCGGGGAAATATTTTTTACATTATCACAACGATAATGTTTTTTCTCAGATTAACTCTCTAAAATATTTGGACATTCATAAAGTAAATTAAAACGATTCACATTAAAAGTCTTTTGTTTTTATTTTTCAATATATATCGACCTCACTTATACAGTTTTATATTGTAAAAACTGAGAACAAGTTTTTGTATTTAGTCTTATCTATATATCAATATTTATATGATTTTTAACTAACTAAGTTAAATTAATTCATAAATTCATGAATGAATGGCCAGAATAAACAGAGAGGCGTATTTAATTTGACATCTTTGTCATACAGTGGCACCGGATGAATGGGTGTACTTTTGAACACAATATTTTTGATTAAAAGTTGGTTGCAAGCACAAAGATTTTGGTTAAGAGTTTAAGAACCAGCTGAAATATTTTCTATATTATAAAGTGTCAAGAATAAAACAAATTTAAAAATATTCAACACTCTATGAATGTTTATGAACGTTCTTCCGGCCAGTGAAATATATTTTGAATTTATTTATTTATTTTGATAGAAATTGTGTTTAATCCTATAGCATTAAAAACTGTAAATGCAGTAAACATACCCTTGCCTCTTTGAGCACTTTGGGCACTGTGCGGGCGACTGTATCCTTCCGAAGGGGATTGAGAAATATAAAAATTATTTAACTTTATGAATCAAAGCGCAAGACTTCACTCTAAAGGTTTCTAAGGACCACACAGAAGCAAAATGATAGCATGCGGGCAGATCTTCTGAACTATTTAGCACACAATAAACATTGCGGGCCATGTTTAAGGAAGGCAGAAAACAGATGTGGAATTTAACAACTGTATAAAGGGGAAGAGGAAGAACAACGATTGTGCGAATTCTTTATCAAACAAATGAAGATAACGTGCCTTGTACTGTAGATGGGAAGACACAACAGCAGACTGCAGACAGAGCAAAAGAAGGATGGAAATGTTTGACAGGTAATGAAAATCCGTTTTTTGATAGAAGAGGATCTAATAGTTTTCAATGATAATTGTTTCATTATCCCATTTAAGCCGACAAGACCCCTACTGTAACTTTTGCATGGATGACATGTGACTCACGTGTTCATCTCCTCTAGGAATTGTATGACAAAAGTCAGTGATATGAGATTTCAAAAAAGGCAATTCCTTATTGTTTCTGATCAATTCTAGAAAAAAATACAGGTGGGTATTAAAGTGTTGAAAATGTGAAAAAAGGTTTTCTTTCAAAGATTTTGTTGTTGCTCCGCATTATCGAATAGAACTGAGAATGCGGACATGCTTTAGGTACTCCGGGACCGTCTTCAAATGGGGGAAATGTGAAATTATTAGAATTCTATCAAAACCTAAATTATTAAATTGAAATATTCCAAACAAAAATGTCTTATTGAGATTTCTGTACTGTTTATTTTTTCCTGATGCTTTGAAAAATGGGCATGCACGAAGTAAGGTGTGTAGGTATTTTAGGCCTAAAACATATGTGCCCTACTACAAAGTGTCCTGTCCAAGATTATAACATGTAGGCTGAATTTCCCAAAAACACTATCAGGCATGGCATGTCTCCTCTTGATGAAGTGTTTCTTTCTTGTGATGTGGTAAGAAGTCATCAGGGTTAGAGAAAAGTCGAATGTGTTGATGTAATGGTAAAAGGATATCGAATTAAAACCACAGAGGTCAAATTGCAAACTCTTCACCCAATGTAAAGAATTTAAGGACGCTTGGCCAAAAAGGACTAAGCAGTATGGGATATGATTATTCTCAAATACGATTTAGTCCTTTATTGAACTCGGTGTAAATTCTTCCAGACTGAGAAACACAAGACATATGATGACCATGAGTCAGTTATTCTCTTCCTCAACAGAGCTATAGAAACAAGATCTGCGAGTCAGCAGTCAGTCAGCCAGACAGACACATGTCAACCATTTTCCTATTTTAGTTTTGTGCATTTCCAAAGCCATTTCAAGACTTACAGACCTCATGACTCTACAAAAGAGCTTTTCAGAAATCACATGAAGTCCGTACTCATTCCCTGCAGTCAGACGCACACAGTCCGATATAAAATCCACAGTATGACAACCCTTTTGCAACTGACTTCTTGAAAACAAGGTTGCGTTTTCATACATGATCGTACCGTAGTGTTGAATGTCTGCCTGCTCTGGAGATGTTGCCCGTAACAGATGACAAGTGGTTGTGTCCACCATGAAGATCTTCAATCGATCGACTCCATGGTTTCGATTTATCCATGAGGTTATCTGTGCCGTTCTCCAAACTGTCACCATCATATCTGCGAAACGCAAAGAGGATCCCAGCATGAGCACTAAGACCATCATTTGCATTTAGTAGTTTTTCATCGAAACGAATGAAGTTAAGAGTAACACAAAGTGTTACTTTTTTAAACCCTTTATGACTTTCTTTCCTCCGAAGGTATTTTGAAGAATGTTTGAAACAATAGCAGTGGCACTCCTTAATTCTTTTGTATAAGACCACAAAGCAATGCAAGTCACTCTGTTCCTTACCAACATTCTTCAATATATCTTCTTTTGCGTTCTGCGGAAGACATATAGGTTTGAAATGACAAGACGGAAAATAAATAATACCGGTTTTTACGAAGTATGAATTCCACAGCTTTGAATCAATATGTGCTAGGATCTTCAGTAGGAAAAATGTGATTTTATATTTCTTGAGTACTGTGGCTATAAATAAAAAAACTGTGCTTTACTTCTTCAAAAATAATTCAAAAGGCTATATTCCTGAATGTGTCTTATATATAGTATTTCAAAGACATTACAATGTAATTTTCTGTGTAAACACCTGAAACATTTGATAATTAGGTAACATATAAATAAGCAGTATATACTCAGAACACATCACTTTATAGTAGAGTTATGTAACGTGTTGTAGAATAAAAACAAGCTTTAGACAGACTTCACAACATGACTTATCAGGTTGTAAAGTTGTAGAGGTCATAAACGGATCTTGTGACTTGATTTAATCTCAGCAAGCATACACACACACAAACACACACACACGCACACACACACGCACACACACACACACACACACACACACACACACACACACACACACACACACACACACAAAGGTTCTGCAGCAGTCTGGTGAAAGGACCCATTGTGTACGCTCCGCTCGTGTTTTGTAATATCATGGCCGACTTACGTGACCGCATACTGTGCAAACGAAAGATACTCCACCAACACGTCCAAACCTTTGTTCTCCTCATTGAGGAACTCACGCACCCACCTAAACACAGACAGAGCAAAGAAAAGAAACAAATATATCAGATCAAAATATGACACCACTGTTTTATATGGGCTTTACTTACAGTTAATAACTAATAACTAATATTCCGCCATCATTTACTCTCCCTCTTATCATGTTAAACATGTATGACTTTCTTTCTTCTGCAGAACACAAAAGCAGATATTTCAAGAATGTTGGTAACTGAACAGTGACGGCACTTAAAATTGATTTTGTGTAAAGTGAAAGGGCTTTTATCAAAGTATCTTTTTTTCAAATGACACGGAAGTAAGTAAATGATGACCAGGATTTTTCTTCTTGTGTGAATATCAGATCCAGCTTCATTTGGTTTGAAAAACAAATTATTTTAAAAAAGTTGATCAAGAATCTTTAAAAATAGTAGGCAGTGTAAAATGCAGTTATTAACGTTATAAACCACAAGGGTTTAATCTGGTCAGACAGCTGTGTGACCTCAAGGGAAATAAGGTCAATTTTGAACTGAAGAGAGCATTGATATACTCCGCTTTTGCTTAGAAATGAACACAGAAGTTATGATTTAACATATTAAAACCACTTTCCCGTGTCAAAACTATTTTTATCATTATAGGGAGTCTGTGTTCACGTTTGATTGAAATACCTCTTTAAACCTATTGGTTCGTTTAGATTGTAAACTTATACCAGGCTTACACCAGGCCTAAAGTTTCCACAGTCAGCTTGATACTCTTTTAATGGGTAATAAGTATTAACTAGAACACAAAAGCACGACTCCAACATACACCGACCTGCAGAATATTAGAATTCCGAAACTGCCTTTTAAGACAGAAACTTAAAATCTGTATCATGGACACAGATGAAATCCCAGAAGTTCACACACAAGCATCTGCGTCACAGTTCAGAGACTGAAAGGGAAGGTTTCATGTTTCTGGATTTCTCCCTGGAAGGAATATATATTAAAGACACAACAGAGATATCCCAGAAAACAGCTGCACACAACTGAATAAAAACCCAAAGGAAAACCCAAGGATCCCAAAGATGAGCAAAAGTTGGCCACTATCTGAAAAACTTTTACTTATTACAATTCACAACTTTAAATCATTTTTTATCACGAGCATATAAAAACTTTATAATAATTAGAGGCATATTTATATCATTTCAATCATAAACCCCAATGAAAAATGTCCTCAAATGTTTTCAAAATGATTTTTTGATGCTGCAATTCCCTTAACATATTTAGTACTTACTAAAAATACTATATTGTATTTGTGGTATAATAAACTGTATCAGCCAGTCTATTAAAGAAATATTTATGTTTGTATTTGATCGTGTTAAAGTGTAACTATTGCGCTTATACTTTAGGTACACTTTAAATACCATGCAAAAGACTGACTTTAAAAAAAATCATAAATCATGAAATGACAACATTAGTAAAACATAGGCTTAATATTAAGAGTCCGCATTGTGCATTAGTAGTTTTCCAAAATTATTTTTGTTATAATTGTATATTATGTGCCATGCCATTAAATATGTTATTACAATTATTTATTATTTGTATTATTATTCAGATTTTACAAAATGTTTCGTTTTTGTGATATGTTGACATAGATCATACAATATACAACATGAGTTTCAAATATATAAAAGGATTTTTAGTTTTGTAAATAATATTTAACATTCTTTACTTTTACTATTTCATATAAATTAACCATCTCATCAAAAGTAAAATTTTCATTACTTTTTATTTATTTAATTCATTTTCCCATGTAAATGAATGCCATGAACTTATTTCATGTATTTACAATAAACTCTTTTTTTTTCTTACACTCACTGGGGTCTTGCATCCCCCTGTTTATTTTTAACGCTTACATGCCACTGTCAAAATCAATAGGAAATTGCTATAAACTTAAAACTGTTTTCTGAACATTTTCCGAAGTAAATGTTACACAATCCTGGGGTGTTTTAAGCTTGTAGAAATGCAGTTGCATGTGTTCCT
>CM065659.1:21165661-21188161 GCA_033220385.1 Triplophysa yarkandensis
CATATAAGTATACAGTTTTTTATTCTGCTAAACAGAGGAAGCTATTTATAAGAATGTTTACCGCATATGGGCCCCACGAATATATTCTGAAGTTTCTCTCATATAAGAGATCTTGTTCTGTGTGGTTAACTGTAGAAGAGTTTGTTTATGTGTTCTTCAGGCCTCGTGAGTCCTTTCCACTTTTCTTCCTATCGATCACCGGCACAGAAAATGCCTTTGGGGGCAGTGTGAAGTCAAGAGATAATATATTTTGGTAGAGTAAATGAGCCAGCAGGCCTGTGAATGTTGCCGTCTCCTAACGGTGAGCGAAACTAATGTTTATTAGACCAGAGACTCTCAACAGCCTTGGAGATAAAGAGGCATACGGATCATCTCTAATGCCCACAGAGGGGATTCATAGATATAATCTCACTTTATATCATTCCACAATGTTCTGATAACCGTAAGAAGGCTGCGTTTAAAGCCGGGTTTGAGCTTTGACATTTTAAAAGAATCCCCAGTCTGTCTGCTTGTCTACATTCAAAAGATTTTATATTCTTTCTTTACAAGGTATACGTATGTGTTTTTGAATATATTCCTTTCTTACAGGGACTTCTCGTTGAATTACATGGTAAAAGGATTGCCGGCCAGGGATGGACTGCCATTACTGGGTTATTTAGTTTCTTAGATCAGCATTAAGCAAAATGTCTGTTTAAAACATGGATGTATTTCTAAATGGCCTTCATATCTCCAAATGAGAAAACGTGACACCCTCTGTCTGAATTAACTGAGGCTTTTCTATCTTGAAATGACTTTCTCACGCCAGTCTGTTTAGACCAGATTAAATGTACCTTGCTATTCTATTCAGACGCAAAATAAAGTCATTTGAAGGTAATGACTGCTTTATAAGGCCAACTTCTCTCTCTTATCGATTTATTCATATTTTGTGAAGGAATTAATATTCAATAGCTTCCTTTCTTCTCATTTCTGTTGTTGAAAATTAAAACCAAGTGCATCACTTGGCAAGGATGTTCTGTCCCAGATGTCCTGATAAAAGTGTTCCAGAACCAGACTCGAGAAGTGTTTCCTGTGAAATAAATATCAATGGTGTGAAAAGTAACAACAGGAAGTGAGAATAGATGGATATATTTTAATCACACAGAGAGTTGGCACTTGCAGGATGGAAGCCACATCTGATGTGTTCACAATAGTGGAATTAAAAGCACCTCTCAAATGTGTCAGTCTTCAACTATTATACGATAGCTTTTACATCTGTCGTACTGATTTCCTCTTAATCTCATGACTTCTACAGTGACCTACAGAGATCCTGACGTTTGTGAGTTTAATGGTTTCTTCACACCAAACCTTGAAAATTCCTTGGGGAACCTTAATTAAAATTAAAATGTACACCTTGCCTGTTCCTGGGAAAGTCTGTGTTTATTTCAATAGCTGTTGGTTAGAATAAACCCAGAAAATATTTGACCCAACATTCGTTTAAAACTTCCCAGCCAAGGTTTATTTACAATAAATGATAGTTGGGGTCACCACATTTTCAACCCAAAGTAAGGAAGGTTAAAATGAACCCAGCATTGTTTTGTTGATGTTTTTAGATACATTTTTACCGTTCACACTTATAAAAATTAATTTTCATAAACAACCAAGCATCAGTGATTTCCACCCACATTTGTTACTTTATTTTATTTCAACTAATACTGGGTTAAAAAAAATAGAACCAGAATAAAACCATTCTGATTTTAAGCCATTCATTTTTTTGACATCGGTGGGTGCACGCTTACACACTCAACCTTTTAAAACACCAAAAGAGTACCACATGTTAAATCAAATGATTCTAAATGTTATTATCACTAGCAGACTCAATTTGCATTAATCGTCATCTGTTTTATTACTCTTGCATTGGTCATTGAGTTCAAGCCTATTACAGGTCATCAGAGAGATGGTTCTGGCATCTCAATATTGAGGTAATCTGTCTAGATGACCTTACGTGGGTAAAATGAACATGAATTGTGTTATAATGGCAGTCATCAAAAGAACTCAATTGTAAGTAATGAACATCTAATACTTCAAACACCTGCTGTTATTTTGCCATGTGCAGAAGAGCTTATATTCATGTACCGAGGCATTGTCTTGGTTTCTTCAAATTATTCCTAGTTGTCACGTCAGATATGCTTCTGTCACCTTAGAATCTTGATGTTTGATCTAAACCTTAAATAATTTTAAGATAAGTTGTTTCATTTGAAATAGTAAAAGACAAACATGTGGAACACATCTCTTACATATGTGAAAATAAAGTGTAAATGTAAAATATTAACATTTTCTGAAAAAAATTACAAATATTTAAAATTTTATAAAAATTGGCTTTAAAATGGAGAAATAGACATTTTATCTTTAAAATATCCCTAATATGGATTTAGTATAGATTTTAATCTTAAGATCTCTTCATAATATCATTCTTAGTGTAGATATATACTATACAATCTTAGTGCTATCATGAGCTGTGTTTCAGATCATCTTGCACAATTTGTTAGTTATAATAAATTAGTTTTAAGTAATATATTATCAATAATCAAATAATCAAAAATAATAATTTTTTTAGGAAAGAATTATACAGTAAAAGGTTTGTTACACTTAAAGTTGTTGTTGTCTTAGAATATAATACAGGGTACTTCAATGTTTTATTTATTTTTACCTCATTAAAAGGTCAGATAGCTTATGGGAGAGGTCATGATTGATCATTTCTTTAAGATGACATAGTTTTCTTGGACTAGATTTCTTTTCACAACTCTAAAGTTTGTTCAAAACTGCATTAAACCTAAAGAATGCATCTTGTATTTCTTTATTACAGAGTTGAAAATCATCAAAATCTTTTTGATGATGATAATGAAAAAATTATATATATATGTATATATATTTATATATATTTTTTTTTTTCTCAGCAAGCCAATCTGGTCGAGTCACTGCCAGAATAAAGAGTTATGTATAAATGCCAACACTTAAAAAAAGCCGTCATTTTGCAATATTGTTTTAGAAACACTTAGAAAATAACTCACACGTTTTGTGCAAATCTGTAATGGACACCCAGCTAGAAAAGCATTTAAAATATAAGTCTTTGGGCCTGTTGTCAGATTGTAAAGAGAGCAATTTTACTAAGTGCTTCTCTTGAAAGAATGAAAGAATACTTTCCATTGATGGACTCTTAATGCAGGATACAAACAGACCATTTCTGAAACCTGCAGTAAAGTTGAATTCAGTAGATTTAATTTGGATTCATAACATAATAATCCATTAAAATGAGCTATGTGTGCAACGGAATTGCTCACTGTAATCATATGCATCGGTTCCATACAATTCGCTTAAGCTATTTTCACATGACTTTTTTACATTTTATGACAAGTTATGTTATAAACACGATCCAATTGTTTGGAATGGACGTTAATAGTCATTGTCATGATTCTGCCTCCCCTGGTCATGTTTTTCCGGATTTTGGCAGCACCCTGGCAGACCCGTGTGTTTTTTGTGAGGGTCACGTGGTATTGTTTGGTTTGACATGCCATGTGCTCTTTCACACCTGTTTTATTCCCCACACCTGCCCTGTGTCGGTATCCCTTGTTATGTTTTCCCTATATAAGGCCCTTTTATTTTCTGTCCTGTGTCGTGGCATTACATGTTTTACTTGTTCTTGAAGGCCTGTTTCGTGGTGGTTTGCCCCTGACCATGTTTCGAGTTTTCGTGTTTTGGTTGAATTATACCTGTCTTGTCTTGCCTTGTTTTCGTTTTTAGCAACTCCTTGTTTTGTGCCCCATCGTGGGAAGTTTTTTGTTTGCCATTTTTGTAGTGTTTCGTGTACTGTTTTTGTTTTGTTTTTGTTTTTTATTAAAAGTCTTGTTATTTCACACACCCTGCACTTTATCCCTTCGTTCCTCCATTCCGTGACAGTCATGGCTAGGTATTTTTGGAAGATTCTTCTTTTAAATAAGTGAAGTGAGAAGCGAGTGAGATATTAGATTTCTATCCTTTATTATTCAATAAGATATGTCTATGATTATGTTTTTCAAATATAAAAGCTTATTTAGTTTTGTCATGATTTGATAAAAATCTCAAACTAAGAAATGGTTTTGCTTGTAGAAAACACATTTTTATTCCTAAGGTTAAAAATGTAGATGTCATAAAGCAAGAAGTACAGTCTCTAAAATTGTTTTAATATTACTACAGTCACACAAACCCAATTAAAGAGAAATATATTAACCTTGAATAATACTCCGAGCAGCCGAGCATGAACACTCGACGGTTTGTTTACATGTTTAAGGTGTCTGAACGCAGAAGTGTGAATGCGCTAGACTGATGGATCACCGCTGAGAGATGGAGAGATAAAGAGAATTTGTGTGTGCCTGATGTGAAAGTCATGGAGACAGTAATGTGAGGTCTGGGTATTTATCTGTCAGACTCTGACCGCAGGAGAGATGCTGTTGGTGCTGATGTGGGGTGTAATTACAGAATTAAAGAAGGGGTGAGGACCCGGAGAGCTTACACACACACACACACACACACACACACACACACACACACACACACACACACACACACCACACACACACACACACACACACACACACTGTGAACACACACACACACACACACACACACACACACACACACACACACTGTGAGCACACACACACACACACACACACACACACACACACACACACACCACACACACACACACACACACACACACACACACACACACGCACACACAGCTGATAATTACTGTCACACCTGTCTGAACGCTCTTCTCCTACTGGGCTGAATGATGTGTGACAGCTGTTCTTGCAGTGAGCGGTGCAGACATACACCTGTCTTACTGAGATCCCCTGGTGTTCACCCGTGTTATGTATCTGTACTGATGTTTCAAAGTGTTTTGTTGGTTTTGGTTTGGGAAGGTACCAGTGTTTTGTATTTATAACATAGAACATATGAATAAATAACATAAATTTAGTAAGTAATGTGTTTAAAACATTTTAATTTCATTCATTAATTTCTGTCCCTATTATTATTTACATGACCTTGTTCGGCAGAACACGCAATAAGATATTTGGAATAATGTTCCCTATTTTAAAGGGTGCCACTTTTTCAAAATATTTTCACTTGTGTTTTGTGAAAAAAGTCATACTTACATTCCAATTGCAGAAGAAGATATTTGGAAGAATGTTTATGGGTGCCACTGCAACATTATAAATATTTTTTTTGTGTTCTGTAGAAGAGAGAAAGACATACTTACATTTCATTGGCATTTTATATTTTTCAAAGATTTATGTTTGTAGAAACAACCGTATCGGCAACACCACTAAAAGTTGCTAAGAGATTTTCTTGTGTGTTTTAATTAGCACTTTAACACATAAAATGATGCTATATTAATACCTTTAGGTTCAAAGCTTTACCAGATGGTGTTTCCTGCCATGAGATGTTGACTAAATTATCATGTGAAGCAAATGACAAAGCTGGACTTGTTTTGACACTCTAATTTTAAGATGGATATGTTGTGCTTTTCTGCTTCAAGAATGCTAAGATTAACAGAAAAACATTTACTTTGATAAAAAATGTTGTGTTTCTGGTGTTATTGTGGCTCATTAAAAAGTAAAATATAAAAAATTCAACAACAAAAAATCCTTGCTTAACAAGAACGACACAAGATTAAAATATTAGCCGTCTGTTCATCACCCTTCAAATCGTGCACGATGAAAACTATGATTTCAAAATATGCCCAATGGAATCAATTAAATATTTTTACACGTTTACAGGACTCGTGATCATTCTTTAAGGATGTCTGTATACCTTCTAGAAACACCTTATATTAGGCTTTAGCCAGATACTTACAGTTTCACATTTGGTAGACACTTTTAATCCACATTTAGGGATTTATGTTGCATTATACTTTTATATTTGATTCTGAGCTACAGGAAAGCTAGACGTATATGTATATATATATATATATATATATATATATATATATCAGAGACTTTCTTGACATTAATGCTTGTATAACACACCTAATGTGATCTTATATGTCATTAAAATAAAGTTTAAGTCGCACAATGTATAATGCCAACATGGTTAATTCACATAAAGAAAAGATTACTCAAATCTGTAATTAAATTATTCAGGTTATTGACAGTTTGATCAGTGCAGTCCACTGCTGTTCAATATTAATAATATCAGCAGAATCTCAGTAACTATCTGCAAAATGTAGGTGAAATCCATATTAGTTAAAGTTTGGTCACATTCAGAAGGGCAAAGAGAACATCAAGAACAAGCAAACACTATGAGGCCAAATTAATATTTATAACCATCTGAACAGGGGAATGGTCAGTAGAACATTGTGAAATGTTTATTCATAAGTGGATTATGTAAAATAGTCAGAGAGGCGTGTTGGGACATTCAGACGGGGTCTAATGGTCAGTAATTAAAACCAAAGCTGGTGTTGAAAGCAGCAGAAGAGCGCTCATTGTTTCAGCTGTTGAAGACTTTCATTCCCTTTAGAGAACTGCATTAATCCTGCACCATTCTGTTCTTATGTGCAGTGTGTGTGTGTGTGTGTGTGTGTGTGTGTGCGTGTGTGCGTGTGTGCGTGTGTGCGTGTGTGTGTGTGTGTGTGTGTGTGTGTGTGTGTGTGTGTGTGTGTGTGTGTGTGTGTGTGTGTGTGTGTGCACGTGTGTGCACATGTGTGTGTGCGCGTATATTTTGACAGATGGGAACACAACACAGGCCTGTCTCTGACCAAACACTCGCACATGTTCACACATTTGTTTGTCCTTGTCATTTTACCTTCTTGACTTCAAATCAACCTCTCACTGCATCTATTTATCCACCATTTGTAATGCACATTTATAATGGCGTTTACTGTGGGTTGGAAGCAGTAAATTATAAAAAAAAATTTGTTTATTATTGCTAGTATATTATTGCAAAGTATCCTATAATTTTCATGTTCTTTGTCAGAGTTCTGAAAAAAGGAACATGTACATACTTTACATCGTAGTCTGGTGATAAGAGAGCTGAACTTGTAATTAGATGGTTGTTGGTTTGAATCTCAGTGTCAGCAATAACTGAAGTGTACTTGAGTTGATATTTGACTACTGTATAATAATGTAAGTCAATTTGGATAAAGCATCAAATGAATAAATGTAAATGTTAATGTAAACATTTGAATCATTATAATACAGCCTATAATATAGATTTATATTACACCCATTTATGCATAAATGCATTTAGGCATTTACCAGACACTTTTATGCGAAGAGACATACAAAGAATCGAGGAGACAATGAAGTGGTTAATAACAGAGATAACAATAGGAGACCAAATGCTACCACGAGGTTACTACGTTACACAAAGACAGGTGGAAAAAAAACTGTTGTGGTCCTGTAGGCGATAAGGAGAGATTTGAATTCAATGCGAGCTGCTATGGGGAGCCAATGAAGTTTAATGAAGAGAGGTTTGACATGGGTTCTTTCCCTTGAACACCACTCTTGCCGCTGAATTCTGTATCATCTGCAGAGGTTTACTTGTGCACAACGGGAGTCAAGCAAGCAGAGCATTGCAGTAGTTCGGCCTGGACAGGACCAGAGCCTGGAGCATGAGTCTGCAGGATCTGACAGTTGTTGCAACTTGATTAGTGAAGTTTAGCTGATTGTCGATTATTCCTTCTAAGTTTCTAGCTGTCCTAGATCATCCGTGTTGAATAGTGATGAGTCTTTGGATTGGCAGGAATGACAAGAAGTTCAGTATTTGCAAGGATGGCTGTAGGTGCTTCATGATGCTTAGGCATGCTGAGACCAAAATTGTTTAATCTTACATTTACATTTACATTTAGTCATTTAGCAGACGCTTTTATCCAAAGCGACTTACAATAGTCGAGGAGACAATGAAGCGTTCATTCAGTTGCTAATCTTCAGGTTGAATTGTGAGGTGGAGCTGCTTGTAGTGGTGTCATGAATGTCATGTAGATCGAGAAGAGCAACGGTCTAAGAACTGAGCCCTGAGGTACACCGGTGCCAAATTTTTGCGATTCCGAAATTTTACTTCCCACGATACCCTGAAGGATCTACCTGAGAGGTACGATAGGAACCACTGGAGGGCAATGCCAGAGACACCCATCGCCTTGAGAGTTGAAAGGAGAATGCAGTGGTTAACGGTGTCAAAAGCTGCAGATAGGTCCAGCAGAAGAGAACCAATGATTTGGAGGCATTGCTTGCCAGCCTTAGGTCTTCAACAACTGAAAGCTGTCGCTTCTTCAAGTTTGAATGGTTGCTGTCAAGGAGGTTGTGCAGAGTAAGGTAGGAGGAGATTTCGAAGACGATACGCTCCAGGAATTTTCTGATAACGGGCAGGAGAGATACCGGCTCGTAGTTTTCCAGAAGTGCAGGATTCAGAGAGGGTTTCTTTAGTATGCAGGCCTCTTTTAGGCCATAGGAAATGTGACAGAATAAAGAGATGAGTTGATGATGGGGCTGATGGCGTCTAGCGGGCAGGTAGTCGGTTGGTTCGTTGCGATGATTCTCGCAACATCGTCCTCAGTCAATGGACAGAACAAGGGAAGTCAGGCGGTCAGTGGAGTCGAAGAATGGTCTGGGGAGAGAAAGTGGCGCAAATCTAATGACCCTGCAGATCTCTCTCTATATAAGTCTCTTTTCTTTGTTTCTCTAATATAAATATATATTATATTCTCAAAGTGTGAGTGACCAGCAATTATTTGTTTAAAATATAATTGCAGGATTGACAAAAGGCCACCTGGCACTACAAAAGTCCTTCATGTTATCATTATGAGAGAGAGTAAGAGCGAGAGAGAGAGAGACCAGAGAGAGAGACCAGAGAGAGAGAGAGAGACCAGAGAGAGAGAGAGACCAGAGAGAGAGACCAGAGAGAGAGACCAGAGAGAGAGACCAGAGAGAGAGACCAGAGAGAGAGAGACGGGAGAGAGAGAGAGAGATAGAGAGAGAGAGACCAGAGAGAGAGAGACCAGAGAGAGAGACCAGAGAGAGAGACCAGAGAGAGAGAGAGACCAGAGAGAGAGAGAGACCAGAGAGAGAGAGAGAGAGAGAGAGAGAGAGAGGGAGACCAGAGAGAGAGAGACCAGAGAGAGAGACCAGAGAGAGAGACAAGAGAGAGAGAGAGACCAGAGAGAGAGACCAGAGAGAGAGAGAGACCAGAGAGAGAGAGAGACCAGAGAGAGAGACCAGAGAGAGAGACCAGAGAGAGAGAGAGACCAGAGAGAGAGACCAGAGAGAGAGAGAGACCAGAGAGAGAGAGAGACCAGAGACCAGAGAGAGAGAGAGAGACCAGAGAGAGAGAGAGAGAGAGAGATTTTATATGCCCATCTGCTTACACTTTCCTTATTTCTCTCTGTCTTTATGTCCTTTTATCTTTTGTGAATCTCAGGAAGAATATTAATGGTAGTTATTACTTTGATGTGAATTGATATATCTCTACATTCCTTCATTTATGACATCTTAACTGGAATTCCCACAAAAGAGTTTTTAGTTCTCTAGGGAAAAGAAAGGAAAGGGAGAGAAAGAGACAGGAAGGACATATTGATCTTGTTAGTGATATGAAGTCACATGCAGTATGTTTTCAGAATCATCTTGCACCTGGTTTTCATTGGTCGTCATTTATCACGGTTTTGACATTCACATTTTTCCACTCATTCGCTCGAAAGTTGAGTTCTTGTTTGCTTGAACCTAAATTTGAGATGTAAGAACAATAAAGCACACCTTTTACACTTATTTTTCACACCTGTAGCCTGTTATAATGTGCTGAATCTGACCTATAAGGAGAACAGTGACCTCCAGAAGAAGTGTCCAGTGCCATCTGTTGAAGGGGTCACATGAAGGTGCTAAAATAAATATATTTATTTGTATCAGGTGAAAAACTATGTGAATACACATAAAGTTATGTAAATTACCTAGTAACACAACCAAAATAACACTGTCTAGATTTATCTTATTTTCATGTAACGTCATATGCTCATTTCTTAGTTATTTTCTTATTTGTTCGAAATAATCTATAGGGGCTAAATTTGTGCAACAAAGGTGAGCATGTAAAATAATGATTCTATATGTTATTGCTTTAATATACAGTCTTTATTGAGTTAAATTGAAATCTATGCAGTAGATCTGAGGGAAAGTCATTTGAATATATCAGTTTATATTTATTCATGTGTGATAGATCGGCTTTGTCAGGCAGTGCTTATCTGGGGATGAAAATGCTCGGAAAAGGACCCATGACACCAAAAGTTTACCTCTATTGTTCAACTTTAAAAAATGACCCGAAAACATATACCCTGGTGGGGGAATATAGTGTAAAAATATGAAAAGTTCATCACAAATCAAAATAATGATTTAAGGTTTTATACAAATTAACATGAGAAAGGATGCAGACAGGATGCTGAAAGGTTAAGTGTTAAAGTAGAGGTCTGCAGACAGATCATTACTCAAACTTACTGATATCTTAAAGATAAAATGCCCTTCTTGTCAGCATGTTGTATATGTAATTTCAAGTGAATATGTATTCATCGGCTTCAGCAAAAGAAGCAATTATTCTTGTACAATACATCAGAACTGTTTGTGTCTGAAGGTGAATTTTGTCATCCAGATACAAGCAGAACAAATATGAAGAGATTTGCTTACTGCCAGTGTTCTGACACTCATTATTTCTGTCTTTTTCTCTCTTTCTCTTCTATACACACACACACACACACACACACACACACACACACACACACACACACACACACACACACACACACACACACACACACACACACACACACACACACACACACACACACACACACACACACACACACACACACACAGTTGTGAACACACCGCAGTGAAAACACACACACACACACACACACACACACACACACACACACACACACACACACACACACACACACACACACACACACACACACACACACACACACACACACACACACACACACACACACACACACCATGTTATATTTGAATGTTATCCAAACAAGAATACGGCCTAAAAAAGAGTTCTATTTTTGAAAAATGCACTTTGGTGACAGAAAATGGGTGGTCAGGATTTAAAAGAATGCCATTTGAAATTTTCCTGGAAATATAAGAAAATAAAAGGAAATAAGAGATTGATAGAAAGAAGTTGGATATTTAATGAAGGTGTGTTTGGACTCAAAATATATAAAGGGAAACGCCACTCAAGAATAAAAACACTATGATGAATTTATCAACCTAAAATTGCTCAAAATCTTTATAATTTGTTGTGTTTTGGTGAACATAAAGGAGATAATTGAAAGAATGTTGCCCACCAAGATTTTGGGGGTTCCATGGACTACCATAGTAGAAAAATTTAAATGGTGGTCAGTGGTATCCCAGAACTGTTTGTTTGTATTGAACAGAATAAATACAATTTAGAAATATTTTTTTTCAAAGGAGCCCAACACGAAGTCACCCAAAACCAAATGTTGGTTTTGGGTGACCCACTCCTTAAATATATTTTGAGAAATGAGGTTGATTTATTCATGACTGATTTTTATTTTTAAGTTATCTATCCCTTTAATGGCTTTTAATTCTCCTCAGCATTGCAAACTGAAGCGAAGATTTGAAGTCGGTATTCTACATTGTGAGCCAAGCAGTCAACGTGAAAAACATTCCCTTTACAGGTCAAATGTCTTTTTGCGACAGAATTTCAGGGTTAATATGTAAAATCTGTTTGTTTGTCAGTCCGTCTTCACCGGTTCTTTTTGTAGCACACTTTGTCAACTATTGGCAAGGGCAACTCATTACAGGAATGACTAAATGAAAGTGTGTGTGGGTTAACTGTCTCTTCTTCTTCCAGTGCTGTATTCACTTTTCTTCAAACTGACAGTCACTGCACAGCTCAAGAGAAAGAGCTCAGTCGGGAACCGTCCCCATAATAAACAAGAAGCAAACTCATTACAATCAGAATAATTAGAAGGCATGTGGCTGTGGGCCAGCCGGGCTCGCTTTAAAAAGAAATGTTACCTCTGTTAAAGACTCTAAGGAAAAACTCTATATTGTATTTACAATCATGGGAACGGCTCCTGGCCTCGAATCAATTGGACCCAGTAGAGCGTTTATAAGTCCTGGGGTCTAAATCTGTGCAGCTTTGATTTGTGTGAGAGTAAGAGTGAGCGAGGATGTGTGCTAGACCCAATTAAGTTAATTAATTAGAAACACGATCGATAAAGGAAACTTCATGGTTTGTCGATTGAGAAATTCCTTCTTTCCTCTTTTATCAGCCGCTGCAGGTTTACCTCGAGCTCATCTACAGAATACTGATAATCTATCACCCCGTGAGGAACATTCACATGAAGAATTAAACTCTATTTTCAGCTTCTTTCTGTCTTCCACCAATATCAAAATCTGGCTTATTATGCAGATAACATCTTCATCTTCACAGCCATTAAAAGTCAGATATTAAAGCACATCCACACAGGTCCTGTCACCGCTCTTAGATGATCATTTAAATTAGAAAAGCAAAAAATATAAGAGAGAGACATTGGGTTTTCTTTTCCTATGAACAGCGCTTTTGCTCCAGTTATATATGTTTTAATCAATATTTGTAATGAATATTTTATTCTGCCAAACTTCTTTACTAATTAAACTTTAAATTAAAAGTTCGAAGGAAAGCTCGTAGCTTCTAGAAACTGTTTAACTTTCTATCCAACAGTTGATCTTCGGTCCCACCTCAGTCTTTAGTTTTATGTAAAGAAGGCCTTTGTGTATTTTATTGTTTGAGTTCAGAACACATTCATAGTTTTATTAATGACCTTGTTGCTTGGCTTGTTCTGGTACAGTTGGTGGGCTTATAAGGTCATGAGGCTTGTTTTAATTGGGTTGGGTTTGGTGGGCAAACCTGGCAACCCAGTTGGCACATGTATATCTTAAGACGTCTGCTAAAGATCTTGAGATCTGGAAGACATCTCTTGTGTAAAATACTCTTCTAAACATCCGAGAAAAAGCTGTTATACATCCATTCTAAATCATCTTACAGAAATCTTCTAGAGCTCATGACATCTGACAGAAGACGTCTCAGAGACATATTGCAGAGGAAAATGCAAACATCATATAGATGTGTGTCAGATCTATGTGTGCTAGGAGACAATCATGCCAGGCTAACATGTGAACACTAGAGGGCAAACCAACTGTGCAGTTGCATTTGTAATTCTAGTTTGAAGGTTTTTTAATCCACATCCATCAATATCATCAATACTGTATCAAATGTCCACGCATTGTATTTGATAATCTTATCCTAATGTAACAAACCAAACAAAATGAACATATTTTTACCTGTAATAAAAGATCATTGTATAACTTTTAATACGATAAATTGAGATCCTGTGTTTAAGATGTGCGATGTTGTGGCATCTTAAGAAAAAAGAGATGAAGAGAAACAGAATACTCTATGTTGTTTCATGAGGGGAAAATTGATTTCATCTTTCTGCCTTAACCACAGAAACCAAACATAACACATGAGAATGTTACTTTTGGTCTTTTCTCATCCGTGTGTGTTTATCTTATTTCCACAGAATAACTTAATTATCAAATGTTCTTCAAACATTTCAACGTAATAGTTTGCTTTATCTATTCTGACTGAAGATACCCCGCTTGTATATTTAGTTGGTACTGTTAAGCTAACATCATCCAAGCGATGTTGCCAAGGAAACGCAGTCCTACAGACGACTAGGTTTTTACATTTTAAATTTATTTATGTAGTACACACTTATTTCCAGACTTTGATTTGAGAATGTCATGATGTATTAGATGAGTGACAAGAAAGGTATTTTAAGAAATACTTTTAAGAGGAGTAAATGATGTATTGCTTTGCAAATGTGCCGCATGCTAGGCTGATGCTGATGGTTGCTATGGGTGGTTGCTAAGGTGGTAAGTGTGTTTTTTCTGGATCATGTCAAAAGAGGTCATCAATGTAAATGAAATTTTGATCCATCGATGTGATTCCTGAATGTAGGTCTTTTGGATTTTTATTGCATGTTTTACTGTTCTCCGGTGAAAAATCATAAATTCTCTTACTCGAGAAAGTAATTGCACACCTCTCTTCTAAGAGTCAAGAGAAGCCAAGTATGAATCAGACCCGTAGCACAAACCTGAAGGGTAACATTTGAGGAAATGAAACAAACTGATATTCCTGGTAAACGTTGAGGTTAAGTGTTTGGTGAAGAAGGAATATTACATCATCACTTGGGAATGTTTAGTTTCATTCATTTCATGTTCTCAGCACCACCCTCATCTTCCTGAGTCCAGCCCAGCATGGGAAATGTTCTGGGAAAGATAGAAAGCAAAAACTAACATTACCCAGTAGAGTAGCTGTATATGTTTTGGAAAGATTTAGTGTGGACTTTAGTTCTATTAATATGTCAAATTCTTTCGGCAGGCTCAAAGTCTGACCTCCAACCCGAGAGCCCTTGGGAGATGTTTGCTTCTGCTCTTACACATGCTCTCCAAGATTCACCTGGCTTTAAAATATGTGCTTTTGTTTGAAAAAGCAGAGATCATTCTGTTTATCATATCTTTCCTGTTTTGTTCCATTAATCATTCCCATTTCTGCTGGTTCTGTGATCAGCTCTGTGTCCTCTCTCGAAACTCTCGCACCCTCTCGCATGGGATACTCTGGAGCTAACATTTCCTTAAACAACACTGTTAGAAGAATAGCAACGAGGATTAAAGAGTTTAATCCATGTGGGAAAGGAAACAGCCCAAAAGTCAGGTTGTGTAAATGGCTTGATGTTGGTGTTTATAGGTTACTGGCGGCCTGAAAGGTTACTCGCCGCTGTTTTCCTCCCTGTCAAGAGCTTGACATTTTCTGACACCCTTGACCAACTGTCTATTAATTACAATGACATTTCCGGCTAAAGTGTTTGATGCAAAGTGCCAGAGGGATCTTAAGGCATCGTAGTGAACGGAAGGAGTTTAGAATTGCTTCGGTTATATCTCTCTGCTGTCTGGCGGGGTCACATGATGCCAGATTGGATGGATGGAGAAGGTCATGATTGATCATCTATATTTAATTGGTGGAGATTTTGTATTGATTTAATGACTCATTTTAGAGGAATGTTAGGGTTTAAAACCAATTCAGTTCAGTTGATAATGTAAAATATTGGGGATTAGCACAGAACAGTAATTTTTACTTCAAATGATTCTTCATCTATATATGATGAACATGGTTCCACCCATAGATTGTTTTGTTTTTAGAACATTCAGCCAAATATGACCTTTTCATAATCATTTCTAGATGTACGCTTACGGATGAGATGATCACGTGTGTACAATTTACATGTGCAAAGACACACATGTATTGTCGAATTCACACAAAAGTGTTCGAAAATTTCCCTTCACTTGTGTCTTTTCTGTGAGGGTTTAAAATCTCAATGACTTTAGTCTAGTCTTGCTGTCCTACATTCTTCAAAATACATATTTTTTTGTTTAACAGAAATTAGTTGGCTGGATTGTTAAAAAAACAAATATTGCTGAAAAAGAAAAACATGAAAACTTAAAAACAAAGGCATTTATTAAATATTTATTATTTATTCTTTTGTAAAACAATACGGTTCATTGATGTATTAAAGAAGCTTTACTCACACTCTTGTCCTTTTAGACCTCTAAGACCTGTCTTCTAGAAAACACACATAAATATATTCTGCAAATAGAAGTTAACCAAACAACACTAGCAACTAATCAAACAATAGACACAAACCAATGCAAGTAAATGAGCACATATTAACAACATTCTTCAAAATATCGCTCATCAATATTGCTCCTTTTTTTTTGCAAATGCATTTATCAATTTAACAAAAACAACCCCTATTCTATAATGTTACAGATATTCCTAATTACAATACAAAAATATTTTCCTTCTTTAACAAGACAAGTCTCCCAGCATTTTATAAAAAAAACTTTCTTAAAGCATCCCATCTCAAGCTAATACACAGATGTAAGAACACACTGCGACATTCTCCTTAAGATTTAAGCAAATGATTCAAATGGATAGGAATGAAGGGTGTGATGTGTTCTCTTAGAGACTTCTTGAACATGATGTGTTTACCAGACACATCCCATATTTTCTCTTTAAAGTAGCTCATTAATTTCTGCATGAAGCTGCGATTGTGTTTTATTGCTGTGATTAGTTCAAGCATGACAGCAGAAATGTTTGTGGAACCACCGGCTGTTACAGACACATGAAGTGTGGAGAAGATAAATAATCCTAGTTCTTATTTCTGGGTGACAGTTATGGGTAGAATGAAAAAGATTCTGCCGAGGAAACGAGACAAAGAAAATAATTACTGACAATTTATTTGGATTTATGGACATCTTTTGATGTGCGATGTTTGACGACACAGGGTTTCAGAATATTAGAATTATTGCGTGTGTAGATTCAAAGTCGGTTTCACCAATTTGAAAATGTATTTCTTAGACAAATGTTGAAAAACAATATGAATACACAGATTTGTTATGAGTTAAAAATTCTGTTCTATTGAAAATAGTTTACAATAGATATCGTGGAAAATATTTGCACATCATTAAGCTATGGCGTCTTCTTATTATAGCGAAATATTATGCAGAGAACAGTAAACCAGCAGCTGTTAATGATGTTTACACTTCACATGAATTAAACTGCTGTTAATTGAATACATTATAGAAATTCAAAACATTCTTCTTTCCTCAACAAGAGAAGACACTGTTTAAAAATAAAAGATGTATTTTTCAGATGACATAATAAATATTCTGTGATTTATATAATGCCTGCTGTTGACTTAAAGTACAAAACTATTGATTGCTTAATAAGTTTTCATTCGTCAACACAAATTTGCTTGACTCAATTAGTAATCCAGCCGTTCTTTCTTGGTAAAGCGATAGTTTACCCCGAAATCAAAATGTAGTCATTTAAAAAAAAAGCAATACTCATGTCATTCCAAACCTCTATGACTTCCATATGCAAAACACAAAGAAATATATTTTGAAGAACGTGTGTAATCAAAAACAGTGACCCTCATTGACAATTGAATAGATCGATTCATTAATACATTTAAAATGTGAATCTAATTTGCTAACATTTTTCTAAATATCTCTTTGTGTTCATTAGAGCAATGAAATTGATACAGGTCTAGAACAATCGAGGTTAAATAGATGGTGTAACGATCTGCTTTTTACATCATGCTTGGCAGACTGGGTCTCTATCTTTAAAAAACGCATAGAAACTCATCTCCTCCGTCTACTCCTGACCCACTAGGAAACCTTCTTTCTAACCTACTCACTCGTTATGTTAAAAATAATAAAATAAAATAAAATCACTTAACCTTCTTCCTCCCCCACAGGTTTTAGCTGGCTTTGTGTGGCTTAGTAACCTCGTTGTAGCACTTGTTCACCTATTGTTATCTCTGCCCTTTACAGCTTCATTGTCTACTCGACTCTTTGTAAGTCGCTTTGGATAAAAGCGTCTGCTAAACGCCTAAATGTAAATGTAAATATGGTTAATGGAATCTGCCCCATGCATGGGCCATAATGAATAAAACTATTAAATAATTATCTTATTTAAAAAAGTTGAGTAAAGGGAGTACAGAGTGGACAGGAAAGCTTTGCTTGGAGATAGGGGAACAGGATCAGTAACTTCAGGACTATAAGTGCAGACATCAGGGATAAGTTCCAACTCTTTCTGCACTGCATTTATGTTAATATGTTAATTATGTTGGTTTTTCTATCTGGCTTTATACCTAAAATTTAAATAAAATGTTTCCTTTCTATACTGAAGAAAACATTTTCTATAACCATTATTCAACAGGACGAAGTATAAATATTTTAACAAATATTTTCTTTTCCTACATGCACAGTTTTGTTGCTTCTTGAACTAAAATGGTTTTTAAATCATGTTTTATGTCGTCTGTTGTTTTTCATGTTTATCTCCTTAAAGAATGGTTGGATCACCCGCTCTAATATACTAATACGAAAGATACTATTGATACATATATATATACAAATATATACAAATATATATATATATATATATATATATATATATATATATATATATATATATATATATATTATATATACTGCTGTTCTGGGTATCATATGAGTAATTACACATGAGTCTGGAGGTTCAACAGAAACCTCAGGCTAAAGCCACTTCATTATTTTTAATCATAAAGGAAGAAATTCACAAATCAAATCATTTTGCACAATCAATCGTTGTTGATGGAGAGGGTGACTCCTGAAGGGATATTTCCCTTAAAAATAATCATTTCAAACCTCTATTTCTTTTTTTTACAAATAACAAAAGATTACATTTTGAAAAATGTCGGCAGCTAAACAACATTGACTTGGCAACAAACCATCACTGCAAAAAAATAATTCCTTTATAAGAATTTAGTTTTTAGAACAAATGTCTAGAACTTTTTAATCCAAGACACATTTACTTAGCAAGGAAAGTGATCAAGTATATATTTCTTATTTTGAAGTCTTCTATATAAAGTGTCTTTAAAACAAGTCAAACAATCTGCCAGTGGGGTGAGAAAAATGAACATACATTTAGTTCGACTTTTTCTTAAGAACCTATTCTTAAGAACCACAAGAAGTTTATTTCTCTCACGGTGATCGACTGCTTAATTTATAATTGTTTTATTGTTTATTGGGTAAATTTTTTAGATGTTAGTTATAAATCCCCATAGTTATTATAAAAATTAACACACAGGATATAAAGAGTTTATTGAAGATAGAAGGACTTGAATAAGAAGCGTTTCTTATTTTTATGAGTTATCTGTGGAGTGAATGACCGCAGCTCATGTGACACTAAAGAAAGAGAAATGTAAGGTTTCAGTTTCTGTATTTGTGTTGTGAACTGAATCATCTGTTTAACCTCTGATGATCTTTGGCTTCATTTCTCTTCTTGGCTTCGAGTCTTTTGTTAATTGTTTGAATATTTTGATTTAGGATTGAGTTTGGATAATGTCAGTTTATGTTGAAATGCATGTTTAATGTGAAACTTATTTTATATATATATATATATATATATATATATATATATATATATATATATATATATATATATATATATATATTTGGATTGTTTTGGATTGTTTAACCTCTAGTGTTTGTTTGGTACATTGCAGACAGGTCAGTGTGTAGGCTAACCATCTGATCTTATTTCTTCACTTAATTTTCTTACTTTTCCAACCAGGCAGATTTTGCAGGACGATTTCATTGCATTTATTTCTCTCCTTACTCTTTTAGTTTCTTTTGACTATGTTGGATTAGAATTATGTTCAATCTGCTCCAGTGGATTTATTTAGTAATTTTTGTCCTGATTGGAGTGTAAAACTTCCTATCTTTGCTTAAACCTCTCCTGCTCGTTCTTTGCCACCATCAAGGTTACTACATTGGTAGATTATTTTGCGTGTTTTAGAGATAAATTAACTTGATTATTATACTTTCTTGTCATGATCTGGTCCTTCTTGTCATGTATTCTCTAGTATTGTGGACCGGGTCGTGACAGAACCAGGTCCCTGTGCTGTCCCTGTGTTTATGTCCTGTTCTGTTTGTCGGCCCCCTTGAGGAACGCCAGGATGTCGCTCCTTAAGGGGGGGGTTCTGTCATGATTCTGCAACTCTTGGTCATGTTTTTCCTGATTTTGGCAGAATCATAGCAGATCTGTGTTCTGTGTTAGTGTCACATGACATTGTTTCGATATGACATGCCATGTGCTCTCTTGTCTCGTCTCTTGACCCCGCCCCCTTGTTATCCTGTCTATCTTCCCGCCATTGTTTCATTCCCCACACTTGCCCTTGTGTCGTTATCCCTTGTTATGTTTCCCTATATAAAGCCCTTGTGTTTGCTGTCCTGTGCTGGATAATTACCTACCTGTCTGTGGTCTGTCGTGAAGTTTTTTTTCAAGTTAAGTTTCTTTTGATCTTGTTTACCCCCTTGAGGGATTTTTTGTCATGTATTTTTCTGTGTAAATAAACTTTTTGTTGAGAGTTGTCTGCAATTGGGTTCTGTCATCTCAAACCTCCTGACACTTTCTTTCCTAAAACAAGACAAAATATCCAAGGTCAATACTTGACAAGTAAATGTGTCTTGATTTAATAAGTTTTAAATATTTGTACAAAAAAATAATTAAAATGGTCAGTGGTGTAATGTGACATTTATATAACTATCTTCTTCTGTGTGAATGGTGAATACGGACATTCTTCTAAGTATTTGTGCTCCTCTGATGAATGAAATGTGTACAAGTTTGGAATATTCCATGTTCGGTTGATTTCCCCTTTAACACGATATAGAAATAGATTCCTTCCAGATCTCTTTGTCTGTAAATTTTCCCCTGAGAACCGGAATCTCACCCAGTTTCTCAGTTTTTTATTTCAGTGTCTGGTTGTCCTCCTCTCCTGTGATCTGCCTCTGGAGATGTTCGGTGGAGTTAAACTCATCCTCAGAGAGAGGTTTTCTTTTCCTCTTCAGACGGATCCAGAGCACAGTTAGTTTAAAACCATCAAACCTATTTCACAAACACATCTCACGATTCCTTCGGCTGTAAAATGAAGCGTTTTCGTCATGACACCCCTGCAGATTGCATGTGGTTACTCCAGTTTGCCGAAATCCTGAAGGAATATTGAAAGGCTAAATTACTTGTAAAAGTTTTATTATAACTCCAAGAATCTAAAGGTGTGATACTTTTAAGATATCAGGTGGTTTTAAAGTCTCAAAGAATTATAGTGAAATAAAGGTTCAAAGGGTGAAGCGAATCCAGAACATTTGAACTCAGAGATTGATTCTTTTGGTTTTAGAAATCCAGATTCGTTGAAAGCGAAGATGAAGTGAAAGTCACGTGTGTTAAATAATGCTTCACGGAGGTGAGGATCAATGTTAAAATGATGGACATAGAACTCAATGCAGCAAGATGGGATTAAAAACAGAAATATTGCGTGAGATTTTGAGGTTATCTACATTCAGGATTCACTTAAAAAAGTGAAGTTGAAACACAAAACCTTGTTCCTCAGCATGTTCTTGCTGTTTGACTGGTACGTTTGGAAACACAGGAGGAGAGCAGAAATGGATTCTAGTTCTCAGCAAACCTGTCACACATGTGCTGAGCTTTATGTTTGCCAAAGTGGCCGCTTATTACCCGTAATGGGCTGGTGCATTATGGGTCATTTGTCTGCTGCAGACCGCGTAGACCTTGACATGCTGGTGTATAGGTTCCATTAGTCTGGAAAATTGAATTATACATTGATCACAGAGATAAGCACACCATAGCTCTTACATACTTCAGGTTTGTTCTCGCAGATCATATCTTTAACCCACAGGGACAGATGAAGGTCTATGGCAGAATCATGGGCTTAATATGATTTACAGTTCAGATTTAATTCTTTTATTTTGTCCAATATGTAAGACTGCGCAGAGAAAGATTTGTTGCTCAAAGTTTGAGAGGTTTTAATTTCTTGCTTAGCTTTCTTGCTTTTGACTGTAGCTTACTATGGATTTATTCTTATTTGCTTTGGTCTGTTAACTCATATTGCAAATAAATGATATTGTTTCAGTTGGATCCAAAAGAAAAATATTTGAAAGAACTTTAGAAGCAGAGATTTCTGGGGCACCATTGACCCCCAAAGTAGGAAAGAATGAAAATGCAGTCAAGCCCGTCTCCAAAAATATGCCCCTCCACTCAATGAAATCAATGACGGTCATTGTTGTTTGGCTGCAGACATTCTTCAAAATATCCTTTTTTATGTGTTCAACAAAACAAAAGTTACCCATTTATTTCCGCTGTGGTAGCAAATGGTGCCCCAGAAATCGCAGTAGCTTACATTCTTCCAAATATCTTTCTTTTTTTTTTGCAGGTTTGAGTATATCATGACAGAATGTATTTTTGGGGGCAGTATCCCTTGATGCATCAGATGACAGCAGTTAATCGTTCTTTTAAATTCAGTTCTCTTTAAGTTAAATGTAAATGCCTTAAAACTAGTCAAGTGTATTTCGCTCTATAAAAGAGAATTAGTGCATCATTTTATTATGGTCTTATTAAGGAACCTAATCTTTTCCGGCAACACCTAACTCACTAACTCACTTCTTTTCTAACCTACTCACTCTATCAAAAAATAAAAAAAATAAAAATAAAAACAAGCATTGTTGTAGCACTTGTTCACCTATTGTTGTATCGGCTTCATTGTCTCTTCGACTATTGTAAGTCGCTCTGGATAAAAGCGTCTGCTAAATGACTAAATGTAAATGTAAATGGAACTGAGGATAGAAAAATGAAAGAATAATGCTTGAATTGCTTGAATAATGAATTAAGGTGTTTGAGTTCTTGATGAACATATATGTTTTCACACACAGGAAGTATCATGAAACTCCTGCCGGTGGCGGCCTGCGTTTGGTTAGGGTGTTTTAGTAAAACAGAATGACTAACCAAATTAAATATCACTCT
>CM065659.1:21193161-21212434 GCA_033220385.1 Triplophysa yarkandensis
CACGACTTTTTTATTTTATTACAATCAGATCAGAGAAACTCCAGCTGTGAGAGGAGTTAAACGGAATCATAACCGCTCGATAATAATTTCCATTTAAATTACGCTTACAAACCAGAGCCAGACACACTCTTCTGTGTTTGAAGAAAACCGTAGGAACAAGTTTTGGGTTAAGGCCTGTAAACACAGATGACATACGACTTTCAGAGACCTTGAGACAACTTCTGGTCCAATATTAAAGACTGGGAAAGATTTGTATGTGAGTGTACAGCATTTCTCAAGCCTTTCACACGTAACAGATAAAGATATCAGTCTTAGACCCCCTGTGGGAAAATGGGTTGTGTACAACTGTTGTTTATATGTTAATGTGGTGTTTTAAATATTTTTGTTAGTTCAACTAAAATAAAAATTCGGTCATCATTTACTGACTTTAAAATCTGTAAATATTTAATTGTTCTGATAAACATTGATGTGTAGATCAGAACTATACTTTTATTAGATATTTTAAAGAATGTCTTTGTATAATAGTTTTCAACACTGTTTTTATTTTCCCTAATCTGGTTTCGTTCAAGATCTGTTTGGTTACAAGCTTTCTGCCAAATATCTTTCTGAGTAATTCACGCTGGAATTTTACCATGAACGATCACTTTTAGAAAGAATGAACACAGATGTATCATTATAAACCTTTGCTGAGTATTCTCTCCATTAGCTGAAGTTTGTCACGTTCTTTTTCAATTGTTTGCCATAAAGAAGCTGACGTGTGAAGTTACATTCTAGTAATCATACAGGAAAAGTTTAAATAATAGATTTTGATTGACAAATACAGTTTCATTAGTTACAGGGGGAAGTTCTCCTTCATTTGCATAAACAAAATTTTTTTTACTAATAACTGAGGTATGAACCTAATTGTTATTAAAAAAAAATTTGTAAAATAGCTAAAAACATAAGATTCATCATAATGACATGCGTGTATATATATTTACGATAAGGCTTCAGCATTGGTTGTTATATGAAGAAGAACAGTGTGTGTGCTATAAATAATAACGTTTATGATATTAACAGTAAATGGCTTTTGTGGGATTCATTTCAGCTCTTTCTGACAAAACAGAAGCCCGCTGTATGTTAGTCTCACACTTAATTCATTATAAAACATTTTTTTTATTTCCTTGTGGGACTGAATGATGGATGAGTTGATAAGTATCTTTACAGTCACAGATTGTTAATCAGAAATAAAGTGAACGTATTTTTAGACGGCGCTGATTCAAGTGTGTGCTTGTGAGGAGAGAGTCATCATTATGGGTTTAATAATGCCGCTTTATCAAAAGATTTCCTGGAACTTGTCAAACATGCAATTGGATTCTACCGTACTTGTTTGTTCATGCAGTTTGGGCAATTTTTTGGAATTTATCAGAATATATGAAGATAAATTGTTTTCATACAGTACGGAGTATGTTTGAAAATGTCACCAACTACATGGGGTCAAAGGTCACCTCACAATGTGTGGTACACACGTAGACACACACACACACACACACACACACACACACACACACACACACACACACACACACACACACACACACACACACACACACACACACACAGTTATTCCGATGATGATGATTGTCCTGGCTGTTCATTCTGGCATTCCTGAAAATGCCGTGATTATAGAATCTGACTCATGGATCTGTTGGCTTAACAGATGTGTCTTATCAGAAAAGTTCCCAGTCAGAGGATGAGTGTATTATTAAAGTTGTTAAAGGAATCAGACTATAACACCCCGTGTGAGTGCATAGTGTGTGTGTTTTAAATGTGTGACGGTGTCATTTTAAATAGCAGGTGCTGGAAATAAATTCTCCTGCTGGAAAATCCAGCTAAAAACAGCTTCTGATGGGAACCGATTACATGCTTTTTTTAAGTGGTCAGATATTTACAAATGTACTAAAAATATAATGAAAATAGTCATCTACTCAACTTTGATTTGTTCTTTATCTGTATAGATTTGTTTTGTTCTGATGAACACAGAGAAAGATATTTTGAAGAATGCTGACAATTAAACAGTTCTTGGACCCCATTGACTACAATAGAAGGAAAAATCATAATTTTTCTGTGAACACAAAACGAAATACTTTGAAAAAGTAGGACAACGAATAGTTCTGGGGTACTTTTTGTAAGAGTGAGTAACTCATGAGAGACTTTACTTTACTTTCATCACTTTAATCAGAACTAAAACACTGTCTATTAACTTGTTTTTATTTATAAATAAATGACACATTAAGAACAATAAAGTCATAATAAACACATTAATAAGTAGTTTTAGATCTTTTTTGCTTAAATTTGATTTCTGAATTTATTGCTCTGGTTAATTTATTTTTTAATAGACGTTTGCTTTTCTTTCTCCTTTTGCCAAATGCGTTATGTTTTTTTAAACAGAGTTACAATACTGAGCATTCATGCTTTTGTGGCCCAACCTGAACTTTTGGTTCACATCCACAAAGAATAGAGATCATTTATAAAAACAAGTAGAACAGTTACTTGTAAATGCACCACAAACACAACCCCTTCAACATAATATTTAAAGATATTAAATATCATCATGGCTGCCCACTGCTCCGGTTGTGTGTTCACAGCGTGTGTGTGTTCACTTCCTGTGTATTTACACTGGGATGGGTTAAATGCAGAGCACAAATTCCAAGTATATGCCATACTTGGTCACATGTCACTCCACTTCACTACAGTGTGTGCCATGTGTGCCAGAATGTGTCCTGGTTTCGATTGTGCAACCGATGTACACTCACTGAAGCATTATTTCCCACAATCCCACCTGAGGCTATGATAGATACTGGCAATATTAAATACTAAATTAACAACACATCTGATTTCTGTTCAAAACGATATCTCACTTTATTATGACCTTTAGGATTTGTAACTTCCCAGATTGTTTGCAGGTACACACACACACACACACACACACACACACACACACACACACACACACACACACACACACACACACACACACACACACACACACACACACACACACACACACACACACACACACACACACACACACACAAACACACACACACACACACACACACACACACACAAAGGATATAAAAATGAGCATAAGCTAGCAAATGTAAATTTATGACAAGGAAGCAAACTTCTAGCACAAGACACCTTATTGAAATCCAATAAATAAGATAAGAAGGATGTCTACCCCTCTTCTGATTGGTCGGGTAACATCTGCCAGATTTGGTTTTGACCTGTGTGTCTGTTCTTTCTCCGCACTGAGCTAACAGCATATTATAAACACATCACACCGATATTTCCCTTTCAACGGATCCTGTTTACACTGCATATATGCATGCGTCTTTTCACGGGCCCACCGAAGGCCGTCTGAAGCCGTGAATCTCAAAAGACTGAAGAGCAAGGCCTTTAACAAAGAGAGCAAGCTCCCATCAAAGCCTCTCTAACCAGCGTGACTACAAACACGCTCATTAATTAGTCAACAGCTTAGCGATCTAACCACCCGCCGGGGGGGCAGGGTGGAGGTCAAAGTGAATGACCCCATCTTCATCGGTCTCCGGAGCGACCGAGCCACCCGATCTGTCAAGCGCTTCTTTTCAGCACGGTGGGAAAGCATGTTTTGGCTGGCGGCCTGTGCCCGTCGCACTGAGATTCCCAGCTATCCGCTATGGGAGTCAGGTTTGTGCGATGGGGGTAAGGGATGGCTCGGCACAAAAGCGGACAGAAGCAAACAGAGAAACTTGAGGCCTGAAGATGAATGCCTCCTTCTCTTCTCACTTTTCAGCTGGTGTTCGGCTGAGGAGGAAGAAAAGACGTGCAGGAGAAAAGAAGCAGATTTAAGTGGCATGAAATGTTTCTCTGTCCTCATTGCTTGCTTGTTTGACTTTTTAGATTTGCCTTCCACCATGTTTTTCGCGATTCCCTCTCTCGCTGTCTTTCACCCTAATGGATTTATCTTTAGCTCACTGTTGTGTGTTGAAAAGAGGAACATCGTGACATGGCTTGTTTTGCTCCAGCAAGACTCTTCCATTAGCGAAGAGTCTGTAAATAAATAAATAACTGTGACAAAAATGTGATGTCACGGAGAAGAGGAGACGGACTCACATTCTAGTCACTCTGGTTTATATAAGACGATGTGTTATAGCCTTTCAGATCAGGGCATGTCATTCAGTGTGGAGTAATGTTCAAAGGAAAAGGTTTATGGATTTGAGAGAACATTTTAAGGATTATTTGAGAAAATTCACCCCAAAAACACAAATTCTGTACATTTTATTCAATCATATTGTTTCTAACGAACCAAACAGAAAAAGCTGTCTTGGTTTGGAACAACTAGAGAGTGTGTAATTCATGACAACATTATTATTGGGTGAGCCATGCATTTAAGTCATAATCTTAGTATGGTTCTCCCATAATACTCTTGCAGTTGTTTTACATGTTTAGGTTAAGGCCTGTCACACACCTCGCAGCTCTGTCATTCAATGCTTTTATCCATGCATAACAAAAAAGCATACCAACTGAGCTCACCTGTTTTATGTTTGTAGAATTTATTCATACTGTTTATTCATTCAGGCAGTCGTCTGGTGGTTCGAGTGTTTGACTCAGGGTCCCAAGGTGGCTGGATCGATACTCGGTACCAGCGGGGATAACACGACAGGTGAGTCCATTGAGCAAGGATCTTTCCCCCCAACTACTCCGGGTGTGTCTTCACTGCTATGTGTGTGTTCACAGTGTGTGTGTGTTCACTTACTGTGCGTGTACACTTGAATTTAAATGCAGAGCACAAATATGGGACACTATACCTGGCCACAGGACACATCACGTCAAACTATGCAGTTGTAGCAAACGTTGAGTCATCTGTCTGTGATTCCATCTTTTAACATGGACCTTGTTCAAAAAGAATCATAATCTCTATTAGATAGGGCTGTTTGTTCTTTTCCTTTTAGAACATACTAGTTTTATCTAAATATGTGTCCATCAAGTTCCAGTTAAGAAGTTCTGAAGAAAGCATGTCTTTCTATGACAGGGTTTTTTCAAACTGAGGTCCGGGGACTCCATGTAGGCCCCAGAACTTTCTAAGGGGTCCAAAGAAAATCAAATTAAAATTGAACATTTTATAAATAGGTATATTTTTGATTGAATCAGGAAATTGATTTTAGAAAGGGGGGGGGGATATTTGGGGGTACCTGGGATTGAAAAGTTTGAAAACTCCTGGTCTAGGAGAACCTTCCATTACACGATGTGTTCTGTCAGGTTGCAGTTTGACATTTTTGACACTGTCCAAAAAATGATAGAACAATGTAGATTCGTCCTTTAAAGAATATACCTACACGATAAACATACATTTAGTAACAATATGAATCTCGAAGATTTACTCAACAACAAAAGGTTTGTTGAGTATACACATTTATTAGAAAATTTGTCTTTTGTTTTTGTCCTCAAAATGTTTCACTAAGCAAATGTTAACTCGTGTATTCTCAGAGATATCAATATCATTTCCACTGTTTGTTTACGGTCGGATGGACACCATATTAATGCTTTTCTAGTGCTGACATTTATTTTGTCATAATTTATGAGGCAGAGAAGATGGGATGCTACTTGTGCTGCCATATTTCAAACTCAAGTTGTTTTTAATAGAAGTTCACGCTGAGTTCTCCAGACTTTAAGTCTTGTAGTGAAACCAATGAGAAATAAATCAACGCTTCCACTCCTTTTTCCTCCATTTCTCCATCTTTTTTACCAACCTACAATGCACCTGTATAGCATCAGGACCACAAAAATCTTTGAGAGCACTTGAGAAATAAAACCCTTCCTGCCTACTCCACATCCTCGCTGTCAGGAGAGACTTAAGAGCCTTTTTAGCCAAACTGAGGCCTCGAGTGTGCCCACTGCACCAGCGCTTCTGAATGAATAAACCCACTGAACCCATCAGAATCAGCTGTACTCCGCTGTGTATTGACCCGACTTGAACCCCGGTAGCTTAACTCGGTCATGTCTGCATTGATCGAGTTCCTCAGGAGGTGCCGATTTAAAGTCAGCTGTCCTCCTTCAACAGCAGATCTTTATCAGCTCCAGAACTGACCGGAGAACAGTGTGACATTACACACGCAGACAAATGAGACGGTTCACGTGTCTTTTATTTGTTTCTGTTTCCTCTCTTGAGAGTCTCCACTGTCGCTCTGTTCTTTATCTTTCCTGTCCATTACAAACATCAGCTCTTTTCCGCTCGTCTCCTACACTTCTCATATTCTGGGGTTTGATGGGAGACAGGATGATTTAAGTGATGCAGAAATGATGTTGGTGTTAGACTTTCAAGATGGTGCAGTCTAGACTGGCTTTTATATCAGGCCAAAGTCTTTTCCTCTGGGCTGTTTATCCACCTCTCTTCATCTGACTGAGGCTTATGCTTCATCCTTCATCTGTTTATCTTTTTGCAAAATACTTTCGCCATGTCAAATCAAACTTTTCATGGCTGGATCCCATCGTCATATATAAAGTTCCTCTGTATTTTCCTAACAAATTTGTTTAGTTCTCTATTATTTGCCTGGCATTGTAGTTATGATACTCTGGATCGGTTGGGATTGTACATGGAGGAAGTGAATAAGCAGCATTCTCCTCCACCTTTAATACCACGAGATTGGGCCACAACATGACCACTTCTCCGTGTGTGTGTGTGTGTGTGTGTGTGTGTGTGTGCGTGCGTGCGTGTGTGTGTGTGTGTCTGTGTTTGTGTGTGTGTCTGTGTGTGTGTGTGTGTGTGTGTGTGTGTGTGTGTGTGTGTGTGTGTGTGTGTGTTTACATACAGTATGTGTGTTCACGGTGTGTGTGTGTGTGTGTGTGTGTGTGTGTGTGTTTACATACTGCAAGTGTGTCTGTGTCTGTGTGTGTGTGTGTGTGTGTGTGTGTGTCGTCACTTACTGTTTTTGTGTGTGTATTCACTTACTGTGTGTTTGTTTACATACAGTATGTGTGTTCACTGTGTGTGTGTGTGTGTGTGTGTGTGTGTGTGTGTGTGTGTGTGTGTGTATGTGTGTGTGTGTGTGTGTGTGTGTGTGTGTGTGTGTGTGTGTGTGTGTGTGTGTGTGTGTGTGTGTGTGTGTGTGTGTGTGTGTGTGTGTCGTCACTTACTGTTTTTGTGTGTGTATTCACTTACTGTGTGTGTACACTGGGATGGGTTAAATGCAGAGCACAAATTCCAAGTGTGGGCCACCACACTTAGCCACACGTCACTTCACTTTACTCACTAGTTCTTATTCATTTCCATTTAATAACTTAAATCTTAATCTAATAAATTTGTTTCCAAGGCAACATTTTGAGTTTCATAACTTTCATTATTATTATTATGATGTTTGGGTAGAAGGCATTCATTTTTATTTGATATCATTGTATTAATAGTTACATTTTTACTTAATAACAGTAACCCAAATTCAGATCTCTTGTAAAGAGGGTATTTTGCTTAAGTGAATGTCTGGGAATGTGCGTGTGCTCTGTATGTCGGACACAGATAAATCCTCTTCCCACCCTAACGCCTACGTTCAGTCTATCTCAAGTTCAGACTGCTTCTGTGCTCAGACATCCAGACAGTCAAACAGTCTGCTTATAGGTCAAGTCAACACACACACATCATCATCCCATCCTTGATGTTGACATGGTATGTGTGCATGAGTATTCCTTCATACTGGAAAGAAATATGAATTATGTTATAATGCTATTGTGTTTGTTCATGCAAACTCATGAATGGAGTTCCTCGGCTCGCCTGATTTTCCACTGCGATTTCGATCATATCAGAAAGCAAGGAAAGCATCCGTTTAACATTCCTTCTCGTCTCTGTTCTAACAGACGCCTTATTTAAAGCCTCTCATTTAAAAGAGACAATTGACAAAGAAAGACGTCTTTGTCTAAATGACTGTCTGAACTTCTGATTCAAGTCACTATGGGGGGTAGGGGGGGTGGTTCGGGGGTTCCAAGACACAAAACTTTCTTTATGTTGTGAAATGCTTGGACACGTTTCCATCCCACACATGACATTCAGTATGGTTGGGTTGCTGTAGGTGTTATCTTTAAAAGTTTGAGGTCATATTTTGGTGGCTTGGTCTACTTTAGAAAACTGTAAATGTCAACCTTAAGATCTAGTTTTTGACAAAGGTTTTCTTTTAATTGATTCATTTGTTAATGTGAAGCCATAATGTTCCAAAGCCATGTAAAAGAATAATTACAACCATAATGGTCCATAATCCTTATATTTGAGCCCCTATATCTTTTTAAGATGAATTTTAAGAGAAGCCATCTCTTGTCCATATGTTAGGTAGTGTTGCTTCTGGTTTGCAAATTTGAAGTATGTTGAATCTCAAAAACATGTCTGTCAAATCCATAACACTTTCAATTTTCTCTCTTTTAAAATGAGGAAACTCATGCATGGATTTAAATGTTCCTCATGTTTGGACTCATTATGCATAAAATGTAATCAAATGCTTTAATATATTGTTCATAAACCAATTTATATTTGAAGTTTGGAATGAAATATATCCCATCAATAATGCTGGAAGTTTCTAGTCCTTGTTTTACTTGTTGACGACTTTAACCCTTGCTAAATCTACGGTCCCTAATATCACCTACAAACCACTTAGCAACACCCTAGCAACCACCTAGAGCATCTAAATAAGCCCATATCAAAACATTTTCTTTATCGTGTTCTTTATAGCCATATGTTACATAAAAGTTATCTATCTGAAAGTTCCTGCACTGGATTACAGAATGCATCTGTACCCTATATATACAGAGTTGCGAATAGAAAAGAGAAACTGCTCTTAAACATCGGCCCCAAATCTTATGTCCTTGCTTAGGCTGCATATTTTTTTCTCAGTTTCAATCGTTTAGAGACCTCTGGTATTCCATGAATATATATTGCACACATGGGATTCGGCCGTGTGCTATAACAATACATTCTGAGCTTACAAAGGCAGCCAGACACACAAAATGTGTACAATAAGTTTTGTTGAAAGCAGTGCAATAACAAACACTTTTTAAACATTAAATGAATGCTCATTTATTTTCGCACAATCGATATATTCTTTCTTTGTGCTTGAGAGATTGCTGATATAGGTTCTCTCTGGCTGGGCTTTGGTGGAGGAAGATGGAGCTATTGTGTAGTGGTGAAGAAAAGCAATTGGTCTTAAGGAGACGGTTGTAATTAAAGGCACAGCCTTGTTTCCCAGAGCAATTAAAAAATCGTTATGTCAATCGACGTCTCTTTACAGATGTCTGGCTTTCTCGAATTCTTGTCAAATCACCATTTCGCCTCACCTTAAAGGAGGGGTATGACACGGTTTCTGTCTCTCTTATGATAATCTTAAGTACCTGTAGTGTAGAATCGTGTTGGTCATATCTCTGAAAGATCTTTAGTTTCATCACATTTACAGAAGTGCGGTCGGTTGTGTTCTGGGGGTTTAAGAGTTGGACTTGTGATCAGAAGGTTGTTGGTTTGAACCTCAGTGTCAGCAGATAATAACTGAAGTGTCCTTGAAGACATCTCACCTCTGTTTACTCTACATTGATAGATGTTCACTGTACAATACTTGTAAAAGAATACATGTAAATGTTAATGTAAATGTTTATTTATTGTAGAAGACGGATACACATTTATGATTGTTTGTGGATAAAGTCCTTGTATGAACCGTGAGCAGTGCTCGTGACCAATCTCCTCGCCAGGACTTCTCCTGGAATATGCGTGCCGATGCTCGTGCTCTTCTGAGCGCTCTGATTGGTGCATGGGCTTGATTTAACAGGAGAATGGCCAATTGATAACTTTTGGTTTAATGATGGTGATCGGTTTAATATTTAAAGGTTTCCTGAACTCCTTGGCTGTACCCTGAATGTATTTATGTATTTGGTACAGATGTATTACGATATGTAAGTGGATCACATGGAACCTGTCTAAAGCACTTATAATGCATGAAGCAGTCAGTCAAATAAAATGGCTCGGATCAATTGTCATTTGTGTTTTGTGAAACTTTTGAAGTTTCTGTTCTGGGTTCTAGGCTCTGATGCGCCATCTCTGGGGTGTCACAGATATTTGGTTTCTTCATTATGTTTTTTCATCTGTTTACAAACCATTATAATTCTAGTCTGAGCGGAGCCTTCAACATGACACAAACTCCAATTAAAATTTCACAGGCCCTCGACTTCCATATTCTGTAATGATTCTGATGCAGCAGAGGTGCCAGTCTCTGAAAACTTTCTGTTGGTTGGCAATAAACAGAACGACCATATCCTAACCTTTAAACTCGAGCAGCAGGAGTTAAACACAAAACAGATTTCATTATTCAACAAAGCAGACGCGAAAAGTGTTTAAAAGAACTTTTCAGCCGTTATGAGGCAAATCCGGAATGACCCCGCTGCTGACGAGCATTCAACCTTTATCAAATCTAGCAAAATTTAAAAGAATAAAAGTGAAAGTGAGGGGGAGACTTTGAAAAGGACAGATAAGAAAACTGTTTATGCATTAAAATAAGCCACGCAATACAAATCCCAGCAAATTGCCCTCTTTATACTGAGTTTTAAAAATAAAATTCTGAAAGAAAATAAGAAATTGCAATGACTGAATGGGTAAAGTGTGCTATTCAAGATTTACAATGTAAGCCCATGTTCATTTCTGAGAAGGAAAATAACTGGATGGTAAACAAACCTCTGACGTAAAAATGCCTCCTTTAAGGCTGTTTTTTGACCATTATAGTTCGACCTTTGATTTTTGAATGCTTTGATAATGTAGAATATATTTCTTATGTTTATAATAAATAAATAAAAAAAACTCAGTTTGTGAATGTACTATCTTCTTCATCATTACTATTGCTATTATTAATATAATTTTGATTATTATAATACTTTTGTTTCGTCATTTTGGCAGAATATTCAAAGGGACTTTCAAGTAGGGTACATCGGACATCTTTCACTAATGTAAACGAGGTTTGTAATGATTTAAATGCCATGAAAGATGAATATTGTGACAACCCAGTAGCCTGGGATGGTATTTCTTCTTTAGTCTAATATTTATTCTAAAGTTGATCTGTTTTTGTTAAATATACAGTCTTCTCCTTTCGAACTGTGTTACTGGCATCTGATGACACTTTGCCCACATATTTCTTCACGGTTTCAACATTCTCTCTTCCCTTATAGATCTTTTTTTGTTTTTATAAGTCATTCCACCTACCATCCCTTTAATATCCACTCGTTGAGCACGATCCCAAAAATGTGAAAGCAGTTGGTCATGTGAGTGTTTTGTTGTGCTCAGATGCGAGGAAAGAAAGGACTGTCGATTGGATAATTGTGGCCTCGCTTATGGTACCTTGTTAGTAGTGTTTTTGTATAGTAGCCTATGTGTGCTTGTGTATGGGAGGGGGTGTGATTATAGTCTACCAAACCTGCCAATAATGTGTATTTAGCTGAGGCGGAGAGTGGGTGACATTTCCTGCATGTCTGGCGGCGAATATCGCCCGCGCAGAGAAATTCCGAGTATTTGGGTGACAGTCGCAATGGGTTCCCGGTGCCAAATCATGTTGGCTGCTGGTTTTCATGGCAGGTTGCATCATCGAGTCCATCAATTATAGCTTGCGTTATCATTAAAGGCACTTTGAAAGTCACTCAGACCATTAGCGATCACATCCGTGTAGAAAATCCACCTCCAATCCGGAGTGTTTTATTCACTGCAAGGTTTTAAAACCCTTGATCAGACAAGTGGCAATTTTATGCTTTCGAGTTTTATATCTGCATAATGCATGCGTGTGGTCCTGTCTGTAAAAGTGTAACTGTTCTATTTAAAACTCCACAGGAATCAACACACGCTCACAGTTAAAATGCACCATTACTGTTCAGTGGTTAAGAATTAGTTGGCATGTCTTTGTGCACAATGAGAGTGCCTTTAACGAAACCTTTCTATGGATCATTCTATGGTCGTGGTACATTTGTCAAATAAAATGTTGGAAAAAAGATGTATTTCCTGTCATACACAAGCATGACCTAAAACCATCGCTCAAATTCCTATTCTGGACAATATCTCAGGGTTATTTTGAGTTACATTGTTGAATGTAAATTCTTCCATTCTTGACACGTGTGCTATTATAACCCATATAAGAGAAAAGAGAGAGGACATTTCTTCTATTATTTTACTAACTACGTCTATGACATCAGAATGTACGTAGCAGGCAAAACCATTACATAATTTATATTAAACTTAACAAAATCAGACAGCCAAAAATCAGAATCAGAAAGAGCTTTATTGTAAAGTATTATGCTTGTGGTGAAACAAGCTTCCAGTGCAAACAGACGGACATAAGAATCTCTCTCTGGTCTCTCTCTCTCTCTGATCTCTCTCTCTAGTCTCTCTCTGGTCTCTCTCTGGTCTCTCTCTCTGGTCTCTCTCTCTCTCTGATCTCTCTCTCTAGTCTCTCTCTGGTCTCTCTCTGGTCTCTCTCTCTAGTCTCTCTCTCTAGTCTCTCTTGGTCTCTCTCTCTAGTGTCTCTCTCTGGTCTCTCTCTGGTCTCTCTCTCTAGTCTCTCTCTCTAGTCTCTCTCTGGTCTCTCTCTCTAGTCTCTCTCTCTAGTCTCTCTCTCTCTCTGGTCTCTCTCTGGTCTCTCTTTTTCTCTGGTCTCTCTCTTTCTCTCTCTCTCCCTGGTCTTTTTCTGGTCTCTCTCTCTCTCTGGTCTCTATCTCTCTCTCTGGTCTCTCTCTCTCTGGTCTCTCTCTCTCTCTCTGGTCTCTATCTCTCTCTCTGGTCTCTATCTCTCTCTCTGGTCTCTCTCTCTCTCTCTCTGGTCTCTATCTCTCTCTCTGGTCTCTCTCTCTGGTCTCTCTCTCTCTCTCTCTGGTCTCTCTCTGGTCTCTCTCTGGTCTCTCTCTCTGTCTCTCTCTCTCTCTCTCTATCTCTCTCTCTCTCTCTCTCTCTCTCTCTCTCTCTCTCTCTCTCTCTCTCTCTCTCTCTCTCTCTCTCTCTGGTCTCTCTCTCTCTCTCTCTCTCTCTCTGGTCTCTGGTCTCTCTCTGGTCTCTCTGGTCTCTCTGGTCTCTCCTCTCTGGTCTCTCTCTGGTCTCTCTCTGGTCTCTCTCTGGTCTCTCTCTGGCTCTCTCTCTCTCTCTCTCTCTCTCTCTCTCTCTCTCTCTCTCTCTCTCTCTCTCTCCTCTCTCTCTCTCTCTATTTAGAGGTCTGGCAGAGTAGTGACATTTCAAGTAATCAACACCATGAATATATAAATAATAAATGAGCAAAAAAACAAACAAGCTGTGGGATAAATAATCTTTCACCCGCTGTGTTTGCCACCTCAGGATGACAGGCCTAATTAATATTTATTAATTAAAAGAACCCCAGTGATTGCTGCAGGCGCTATAGAAACCAAACAATACATCCATACAGCCTGAAACGGCTTGAAAGTGAATATAAGCATTAAAAAGTGCATTGGCTTTATAATGAATCATCATTAATATCCTCAGGGATATATGGATGTAAATGCAGTGTGTTAGTTTGCATGTGTCTTACCGAATGTCTTGTAGATGCTGGTCCTGAACTTTCTAGCATGATTTATTAGTTTGGCTCATGGCTCATTTTCAGCAGATGCAAAGATTTGCACGGGGCTATAAGTCTGTATGAACACAATAATACAATAGCCGTGTATTATTCATTAGTGTTCGTCCGTTTTTATTCTCTCTCTCTCTCCCTAGGTTTCTTAAGAAGGCCTAAAAGAAGTTTCAACCAAATTAGGACACACGTCCACTCTAAACGCCCACTTTTCAACATATCTGTCCTCCCTCTGTCCAGCGACGGCCGCTCATTCCTGCCTCTCTCCAGGGGCAGGGGAGGGTTTCCATGGTGATCCAGCGGGTGTCTGAGAGTGAGGGTGGTCTGACGGATGGCGACTTCCTCTTTCAGCTACATGACACGAGCACAAAAAGAGCCGTTCTAAAAGAGAAGACAGAGAGAAGCGGGAGAAAGGAGGTGAGGAGGGGTGGTCCATCAGGGATCACGAATAGAGGTCAGTGTAATTTGCACAGCGCTGTCTGTCTTTGATAAAGGCCAGTGAGAGGGAGCATGGTGGATCTGTAGAGCTCCTGACTTTGTGTGTGTGTACAAAGAAGCAGAGAGAGAGAGAGAGAGAGAGTCCAGAGAGGGACCAGAGAGAGAGACCAGAGAGAGAGAGAGACAGAGAGAGAGAGATAGAGAGAGAGAGAGAGAGAGAGAGAGAGAGAGAGAGAGAGAGAGACCAGAGAGAGAGAGAGAGAGAGAGACCAGAGAGAGAGAGAGAGACCAGAGAGAGAGAGAGACCAGAGAGAGAGAGACCAGAGAGAGAGAGAGAGACCAGAGAGAGAGAGAGAGAGAGAGAGAGAGAGAGAGAGAGAGAGAGAGACCAGAGAGAGAGAGAGAGAGAGAGACCAGAGAGAGAGAGAGAAAGAGAGAGACCAGAGAGAGAGAGAGAGAGAGAGAGAGACCAGAGAGAGAGAGAGAGACCAGAGAGAGAGAGAGAGAGAGAGAGAGAGAGACCAGAGAGACCAGAGAGACCAGAGAGACCAGAGAGAGAGAGAGAGACCAGAGAGAGAGAGAGAGAGAGAAACCAGATACCAGAGACCAGAGACCAGAGACCAGAGACCAGAGACAGAGACAGAGACAGAGACAGAGAGAGAGAGAGAGAGAGAGAGAGAGAGAGAGAGAGAGAGAGAGAGAGAGAGAGAGAGAGAGAGAGACAGAGACAGAGACAGAGACAGAGACAGAGACAGAGACAGAGACAGAGAGAGAGAGAGAGAGAGAGAGAGAGACAGTGAGAGAGACCAGAGAGAGAGAGACCAGAGAGAGAGACCAGAGAGAGGACAGACCAGAGAGAGAGACCAGAGAGAGAGAGAGAGAGAGAGAGAGAGAGTAGAAGTTACCTTTACTGTATTTTCATCTTTAATTTGTTCATTTTGTTCATTCAAACATACTCACACATATTCTTACATACACTCGCTTACTCTCGCGTACTCTCATATACACCCGCAATATCTCGCATACTCTAACATCCACTAACATACTCACACATACTCTAACATCCACTAACATACTCACACATACTCACACATACTCTCACATACTCTCACTTACTCTCACATACTCTCACATACTCACACATACACTCATTCACTCACTCACTCACAGATTTTTTTATTCTAATATATAAGTCTAACATTACATCAGATTACATGACAAAGTGGGGAATAAGTTGTCCAGTATCCGCTAAAACTAAGATGAAAGCCTGATCTACACCAAGTTTTCTAAAGTGCTTCACAATGTATTTGAGTGCATTTACATTTATGAATAATTGATAGTGTGGTAGTGCAGGAAAAGTGTGTTGGTTTACAATGGTGTAAGCTACACATGTCCAGGAGGGAGGTTGTGTATAATGTAACAGTGAAATGTAAGTCAAGGTTACTGCATTGCTGTAGTTCTACTTACCTCTGGGTCCATGCGACACTGATCCTTCCACACACACCTTTCCTCTGGATTATTCTTTTATTGTGAGCTGTCATGATTACAGTCCAAAATCCCTTTTATGATAATTACACCAACATTCTCCTGTCTCAAGCGTGATATATATGTGTAGGATTTAAGAATCCATGGGTTTGTCTTTGTGTTGGGGTGCATATAAGAAACTAACAATTTATTTATTTTCATTCTGAAAGTGAAATTCTGTCATTATTAACTTGTTTTAAACAACTTATTTTCTGCTGAGAAAAACGAAAAAAGATATTTTGAAAAATGTTTATGACCAAACAACAACTGCATCCATTGCATTGGTTTTATGCCCATACAATATAAGCGAATGGGTAACAACGTTCATTCTTTCACAACAAATATACACATCCTGCATTGAATATTAAAGAAATTGTTCAGTTGTCCAACTTTTTGGCTCATCTTTTTTGTCCAACAATATTTCAGATTTCTGTCATTCTAATTCATATCTCCACCATATTGTTCTCAAACTTCTTTGTTCCCGCTCTGGTTACAGAAAGGTCCTCAATGTCAGTTATTTAATGGCATAAAAAAAATGTAACAGCTCCACCCCATTAACCTTCTCAAGTCTGAGCAGGGTGCGTGACAGTCAAACACTTTCACTGACAGTTGGTTAATACTGGAGGTTTGTAACAGGTACAGACACATTGAGGCTTGTCACTGGTATACATTTTATGCTTAACCAGAATTTATTTTTGCCTGACTTAACCACCGTGTTCTCAGAAGTTTACCACAGGAACAGGGTGACACGAAACCCTCTGCAGGTTCCTGTCTGAGAAACACACCGTTTTCTGTGGGGACATGTTTGAAATGCTTTTTGTCTTTTTTCACATTCTAACACATTTTATAATCCTTCACATTTTTAATGTCACGTCTTAAAGGCATTTAACAGATTTCATCTCTGACGTTTGAGTATGTAGATGCCAACAGCTGGTACCCGTGGCTTTGGATGATTGACAGAGGGCGTCAGAATTCACATTGAAGAGTGTGCCAGAGATTCTTCATCTTTCAGATAAGTCCTGGCAAAAGTATAGTTGTTCTCTTCGTCAGTTTGAGTCTTGGCATGTTTATTCCTCGAATAATTTAGGTATTTTGGCAGTGAGGTTAAAACAACCGTCTTACATTGTTTCTAAGATTCCAGCGTTTTTCACGAGTAAAAGTCTGTAATCTTTTACATAAGCCATTCGTTTTATGTGGAGTTTTCGATTCACTCCAAGTAAGTCAAAGTTATGCTTCTGTCTGCAAATATTTTTAAGTAGTTTAATTAGTCGAAAAGAAGAGTTTAATGTCAAGGCAAATCTGTTTGTGACATTATTGAGGATAAAGGGACATTCCAGACACATGTAAGATATACAGGGCCTGAAAACCAAGAGCCTTCATTCATTTATGCAAGCAGATGCAATACTAGACAGATCCAAATCATGATTTGTTCTTTCATTTGGGCTAACATATATATATATATATATATATATATATATATATATATATATATATATCTTCATCATTTGTATAGCGATTTGGTTGACATTTAAGCCTTACTCACACACAGCCTTTGGTTGTAATCCTTTACTAAACTTTAAAAGTCTCGCAAGCTGAGGTTTGACCTGAGGGTACAGCTGATTCTTGCTGATATTGTGTTGGCAGACTTGTATATATAATGATGATTTTCCATTTTAAATGCAGTAAGATAAAGTAGAAGAGCTTCAGGCTGGAGCTATTTGGGCAGAACATGTGTTTCTTAGTGACCCTGAAAGTGATTTATCATGATTATTCTGACACTTGTCTTACAATGAAAGAGACAACATATTTCCATACTAATTATTCAAATTATAATACCTTTAAAGTATGACCTGAAAGATTAAAGAGTAATATAATTTTGGACGACAATAAATACTTTTTAAAAGTTTCTTCAGTTTTGTTCTAATCAATCAAAGTTGGTTGAAGCGGTTTAAAGAACCAGTTTTTTAAAGAACCAGAAACAGTAGCAAGGGATAACAGAATTATACACCATTACATGGTGGTAAATTTGGGTGCATTCACATTTATTGATGGAATTTTTACCAGTGAAATGTATATTGGTCAGTTACATTTTTCACCATATTTCGCAAATAATCTTTTGCACAATCCCAAGCAATTCCAAAACCATTATTGCTTTCTACTGCAGAACACCGAAGAAGGTAGTTTGAAGAACATTGTTGCCAAACAACACCTGGCTTTTATTTTATACTCGAAAAAGTGTCCTCATTCTATCAGCATTAAGTCACCTTCTTGTCATTTAAAACCTGCACTGATCTATTGTAAAACACAAAAGAAGATATTTGTAAGAATTTTGGTAACCAAAAAACCGATGGTCCCCGATTGACCCAAAACCAATGTAAGACCATAAAAAAGTTTTCTTTACATTTTTATAAATATGGTCTATTGTGTAATATAGAAAAAATTGAGTTATACATGTTTGTAACATCACGAGGGTGCGTAAAGGATGACAGAATATTTATTTCGGGTTGAACTATCACTTTAATGGAAATTAATCTGGATTACTGGAGCTCCGATCTGAAAGAGCAAGTTCAGTTCAGACTTTAAACCATCAGTTCCTCTGACATCAGCACTGTGCTCTCATAAATGGCTTTCACACAACATCCCTGAAAAGAACAGGATTAAATTGAATCCATCGTGCCCATTAAAGTAAGATTAGGATTATAGAGCAAATTCTGATTTTCAGCATGTAATCTGCTCACTGTGTGCTTTTCCCTAAATCCCACGGTGTGGGCAAGCATTCCAAATGAATGACTCTGGGGGCATTCGTCAGCTCTCTGACACTGAGACAGTGATAGATATATGCAACCTTTAGCTTCTGATGCCTCAGCAAGAAGTAGAGCTAGGCACTTTTCTCTATTACCAAGAAAGAATGGGAGGAAATGAGATTGGAGAGATAGAGAGAGAGAGACAGAGAGGTGACTTTCATAACTCTTAGCTTGATACTATACTTATTCTGCCCCCCTCATCTTCTTTATTTCTTTCTTTTCATGTCTGTCTGCTGAATCCAGGCCTTTGAAATACCAGCCTTGAAGACTCCAGCAGGAGGAGAGTCCTGCGGCACCCATTCTTTATCACAAGTCCAATGGCTCGCATCCAACAAGCCTCTGGAACAGAGCAACACTTAAATGACGCAATAAATAAGCAAAATCAATCTTTGACCCTGGTGTTGAGAGGAAAGGGTCTGCTGCACTTTATTTTCTGATTTAATTGACATCATTTGACCACAAAACTACCCTAAACATTCCCCCTTCCGTTAATTTCTATCAGGAATGAGACTTTTCTCACAGAGAACAGCAGTATTGAGAAGGGATGGAAGTTTTTTATGAACTGCTACCAACTGCTTTCAACAATACTTTAATGAAAGAACGCTGAAACAACATCCACTGCAGGGCTGGTAAGGGCAGAGTACTGAACATATATTTTCCTGTTGCTTTATAAAGACACAACACAATAAAACACTGCAGAAAATCAACCTTTGATTCATTTTATACATTGGAAATATACATTATAGTAAAAAAAAAGTCTCATTCTCATGCTATTCCATAACCTATATTTATATTTTCTGTGAAACTCAAAAGAAGACATTTTGAAGAATGTTGGTGACCAAACCACAACCTGACTGACTGTCATTGTTACTCTTGAAAGTGCTACATTGTTTTTGACCCCTTGTGACCCCTTAT
>CM065659.1:21217934-21228477 GCA_033220385.1 Triplophysa yarkandensis
GTGGATGTGTTTAAAAGATGATTAATAATGTTGTCAAACTGTGTGTTTTAGTCTTTTTCACAGGATTTTCCCATGCTCACTCTGAATATGAGTGCTGTGAAGTCATCATCTGTGTTGATTTTGACGTCCAGAAACACGCAAACAATCACAATTCTACTCTCTGATAATCCAATACCACACATCTATGTGAGTGTTCAACTCAACACAACACAACAACACAACACAACACAAGACAGAATTGAGATTCGTTACTGTGATAATAAATTCCAGCCGCATGTGATGTTGTGAGACGCTTTTAAATGTCAGTTTGTGATTCCTAAGAGAAATCACGACACAAATAAGAGAACGTTCAGATAAATGAAGCAGTGATATCATCTTCCGTCAACGAGCCACAACTCTAACACATAGTCGAAATAAATCTCATCTTATACATCATTATTGAATATAAATTCATATTTCTAATAGACATCATGTCATCTGATGATTGCTGTCTGTTTCACAGGTGACGAATGGAACTTCCGTCATGTTGTTTCAGCCCACCAAGCGAGAGGAAATTCAGACCCATTCAGCTCCGTTCACATCGGTGGATTCTGAGCTGGTGAACTGGGCGACAGAAGAGTTTGGAGGAGTCACGTCCTTCACCACAGCACGAGATCCCACATTCATTACTTTAACAGGAAACAAAGGTAATATCACGCAGGATAAACATATCTAATGTCATACATATGTGCTGAAATGATGACGTTCATATTTGTCAGGAACGGAACTGCCGTCTCAGTGTGATCTTCAGTCTCAAATGCCATCAGAGAAACTCTTCATGGATCTCATATCATCAAGTCATCCGGTGAAATCCTGTTACACCAAACATTCTGGAGAAGAACTGCACATTATTAACATTCCAGATGATGTCATGATAAGGTATATGTTTAATCTTTCCCTCCAGACAGAGGTTTACGATTCATTTCTGACAAAGCTCTGAAACTGTGCAGCTGTTTTGATGACAATATATCTATATCTTCTGCATTAGAAATATATCTAACACATCTTTTTTCACATTGACATTCTTCAATTTACATAAAAAGATAACTGTGTAAGGTCTCAGAAAAAAATGTATTTAAATAAGTTTGAAAAATGTATAAACGATCTTCACTGTACGACAGTAGTCACATAATGCATAACATCATCACATGACATCACATGTTTTCTTTCAGAAAAGTGTCTGTAAATCTAGCTTCAGCATGTAAAGTTGTCCTGAGAGGTCCACCAGACACCGAATGGAAGATCCACACAGATGAAGAAGTGAAATTCATGGTAAGAAAGAGCTGAAGTGAATATAAAACACACACACACAAACACAGAGAGATGATGACACATTGGGATGTGTGTGTTTCAGTCTAATAATGTCGTGATGTTGAAGAGCTTCAGGGTGTCACCACGCAATGATCTCTCAGATGATGATGATGACCTTATACAAAAGGTCTTCTCACACTTCAACACAACACACATCAGCACTTACACCGAGATTCATCTCAACATCACCGGCATACAAGTGTGGATCAAGACCAACAACACATCTCCAGGTGTGTGACGCTAAACACCACATATTCAAGCCTTTAGGATTATTTGCTTGTGTGTTTATCATGTTTCTAAAGTGATAATTGACTGGTGTTCATGTTGTGAACTTCAGAAATGCTTTATATATATATGTATATATTACATATTTCAGCCGTGTGTCTAAAAAAAACAATTGTTAGGTTTCTGAAGCAATGTGTTCTGGGGTTAGGGTTTAAGTCAGAGACTTTGATAAATAAAGGTTCAGAAGTTTAGAAGTTCAGAAGTGAAACTTCACCCAACCTGCTTTAGAAGGTTGTTTAATGAGGTTCTACTTGGAAGCGACTTTGAATAAAAGCCTCTGCCAAATCAATAAATGTGATAAATGTAAAACCACGACAAAACCAAGCTTAGAATGTAAATCCCATTCACACAAGCCTTCTGTTACACCGATGTTCCCAGTAGTGGAAACAAATTCCGAAGAAAAGTTTAGAAAGTAAAGCTTCTACTTGACAGATCATAGAAATGTTAAGTTTGAGGTGTGAGGAACACTTGTTTGGATATGTTTGCTTGTAATGTTTCTCTGAAGTTTCTGTGGATTGTTTTTTAATTTACAGAACAGAGTTTGAATGAGATTTCAAGAGTTTCATCTTTCTTTCTGGTTTTAGATGTTGAAGCAGTAGAAGATGAAGAGTTGAGCACATCATCTCCGGGTTCTTCTTCAGTTCCTATAGAGATGAAGTTATTCTCATTTCCAGATTATAGATCTCCGCTGGATCCCAGCAGTAAAGTTCAGAGTGATAAAAGACTTTATGCTGAGGTACACATCTTTAACACATCTTCATACTAATGTTAAGCTTTGATTTGTAGACATCTATCATCTGAAAGCTTTGCGTGATTGAATCATTATTCTCACAGAATGTTCATGTTCATCTTTAAATGTATTTGCGGTGATGTGTGTTGTGGATCAGATCTCCAGTCAGACGTTGGGAGAGATTTCATTCAGTATCAGAGTCAGTAGATGTTGGGTCCGCTCTGTGCCAGTGGTGAGGAATATACCCTTTAAAGAAGACACGTGTTTTACTCCAGGCTGTCCAAAGAGACTGAGCTTCTCTTTAGATCTTCTTCAGGATCAGCCGTCCAGCTCATGGGACCTGGAGTGTTCTGTCAGACTGTGTCATGATCTGGCACAGGTTGGTTTTACTCAAACGTCTCTGCTTTCACTGGATGTGTACACTCATCGTCTCTTCCGTTATGTCTTTAGATTTGTTTGAATGAAACCCAGGTGAAGAGGAACCTGCAGGTCATCAGATCTCCCTGCCCAAGTGAGTTCAGAAACAAAACATGTCTCATATCATGACAAAGATGTCCATTTCATCTCTGTGTTTGAACCAGAAAACCGCAGGTTCTCTTCTCTGACAGTTATCGTGAAAGATGTAAATTCTTCAGCTAATGTTGAGTTGCGTTTGATAACCCTGAGGTTAATTTTAGAAACAGAGAGGAAATAAATCCTCCAGCATCACTCAACAATAGGAAGAGTTCAAGTATGAAATATTGGCATTGTGTTAGTGGATGTCGGGACGGGAGCGGGGGTGTTTTTAAGGAAGGTCTGCTCACTGACCTCATGACACTTATCAGAACTAATGAGCCAGCGGGGGATTTATTGTGTGTGAGGTCCGGTATGTGTGTCCGTCATTGTCCTCTACACACAAATAAAAGGAAGACGAGGATGTTCTTCAGATGAGTCTGGGTCATGTTTTTACCTCCTGTTGTCTGTTTGAGACAATGACGGAGGCTTTAACTGGCCGTTCAGTATCTGACAGGGACTCTGGAAAGTGTTTCACATCACGTCGGATGTTCAGAGATCACAGTCAACGCTTCAGAATGTGTTTCAGCGGCACCAGGCGGGATGTGAGGACTCGGGATGTCTTTCCTGTTTGAAGGGACTGAAGTTCATCCCCTTCTGACCACCTGTCGAGTGTTTCCGGAGTGTGTTTTCTCAGATAAAACTCAAGCGTTTCTGCTCACGCTCACAGAAACGCTCAGAAAACAAAACAATTTCAAGGAATGTCTTTATGCGATCCATAAAAACACAGAAATGAACACAACTAGACCGAAGACATCAACACTGTTTCGGTTTGCTATATATCATTTCTATAAAGGTGCAGTTGATCATTTCTTTTGGTTGAAAATGAACACAACAGTAAGATGAAAACAGTGCTTTCAGCCTTGATGTAAGTGTAGACAAAATCTGACAGTAAGACATGTAAATATGTAAACTACAGTTAAATAATTCAAACAGAGATCATCTTAGAATGAAAAGTATTATCATGAAAGCATATAATATCTTAACATTCTTAAATCACGGTACAGATTCTTGTCTAGAAAAGTCACTCAACATTTTTTGTCTTGCTTTGTAAAAAAGAAAGAAGAAGAATTGGGAGAAGTTGTGTCTAATGCAAGCAAAAAAAATCTGCCACTGGGGTGAGAAAAAATGAACTGGGTGCTTATGATAAAAGTTAGGGTTGAGGTCAAAGGTTAGGGTGGTTAAGATAGTCGGCAGAACTTTGGCTAGCTTTAAAAATTATTTTTCCTAATTCTTATATTTTGAGCCGAAAATGTCATGTTCATATTAAGGCAACAATGCTTTCAGTATTTACTTCACTAAAGGATATATTTGATGAAATATACTATTAATGTATATTTATTTTGACCTATGTTTATTGAAACTGATGTTGTGTTTCAGATCATTGTTTTAAGTTTGAACTCTCGGCCGTCCTGGGGATCGCGTTCGGGGGTTTTCTGATCGGAGTTCTTCTCACGGGAGCTTTATGGTTTATTAAAATCCGTACAGGTGAGGTATACACACGCCAGCGCTGTCTATCTTCTCTTCTGCTGTATCAAACTTTTGAAATAGTGTAAATTGACCAATGAAAGTTCCTTTGTCCAATTTGTATAAGGTCATCCAGGAGGTCTGGACATCAGATCGACTGCTGCTGAACTCTCAGGTAAACCTCACAACTCTCAAACTGTTAGTGTTCGTTTGATTTTTATAAGCTGTAATATTCTTATATTACATTGTCCGGTGGCCTTTAGTTTTAATTTTCTTATGTTATATTTTCTGATATTTTTTCGACGTCTCTGACAGTCAAGTATTGTGACCCATAGTCAGAATTCGTGCTGTGCATTTAATCTGGAGCTGTTTTTCGGCCACTTTTGTCTTATAGTTTATCGTTCGCTCTTTTTCAGTCTTGACATTCTTCTATGATATGTTTTTTGGCTGTTATACTCTCTCTCTCTGTGTGCGTGGTGCAGTTCTATCCCTGTCCGGATGCCCGTGTGGTCTGAACAAACGCCAGCCGGTGCCCACCCACCCGTCAGCATCTGAGAACAGCAGTGCCAACGCCAGCATCGGCAGCACTCAGAGCACACCCACCAGTAGCATGGCATAACACCGTAGCCCACATCTGACAGCTGAAAACTACAGACACAATCAGTCCTGAACTGTTCTTTTACCTCACAGCACTTCAGTCAGTCACCGGCCAGCGGAAGTCATCAGGACTCCAGAAAAAACACAAGAACCTTGGATACCAGCGACAGGAAAAACAAAGCACAAGCCCTCGGGAACAAACCGGAAATTCATCACATTCCTCTGTCGAGGAGGCAAAATAAAAGACAAACAGCGGCTGGTCTCCGTGACGCATGGGTTTGCTCAAAGGAACTTTTTCAGCGTCTGATTCACCCGACAGACTATAGTCTGATGATCTACAGAACACACATGTATATCTCACAGTTCTTACTGTAAACATCGTCTCATTTGTTTGGGATGTTTTTGGGAAAAGGCTACCTCTGAGTGTATTATCATGTGCGGTGGGAATTCAGTCCTGTGATTCATGTCCCGGTTAAATCAACTTGAGAGTTTTCTGTGAAATGAAATCAAACACATTTTCCACCTTCTCAAAAATGCAGAGTTGGGTTTGTGTTAGATAAGTAATCCTAGATTCATTTATAAGCCATCAAATGGTTTTTCAACTCAACATTTTTGAGATTTAGAATATGAAGATCGGACATCTGAGTTCAGATATGATGTAGCTTATTTTACAACTGCTCATACCATACATTTCATGTGAATTTATTCATGTATCTGTAGATCTGTGTGTGTGTCTGTATGTGTGTACGTGTGTGTGATACAAGATAAGGTTGATTTTAGGATTGTTGCCCTCTTAAATTAAAATTATTGTTCACTCATTTACCATAATGCATTTGTCAGATGTATTAAAGTGAAAGGGATTTGAAAGTTTTATATTTTATCACTTTCTGTGTTCACTAAAAGAAAACCACAATCACTGTTTTGCAAACACAAACTATGCAAACTAACTGAACTGCAGAATGTGACAATATATTTAATTTTTACATCCAAACACACATAACTTTCTTCACAAGCAGGATCACTAGACTACTCATAATCCAAACAGAATTATTTTTGGAGAAACATAACTGATTTTTGATTGATAGCATTTAATGTGTGTGTGTGTGTGTGTGTGTGTGTGTGTGTGTGTGTGTGTGTGTGTGTGTGTGTGTGTGTGTGTGTGTGTGTGTGTGTGTGTGTGTGTGTGTGTGTGTGTGCGCATGTGTGTGTGCGCGTGTGTGTGTGTGTGTGTGTGTGTGTGTGTGTGTGAAAATTCCACTTGTGCATTTGTGCAATATCTGTCATATTCTTTTTTTTATTATGTTCATATAATTAATTGTGTGTATATGTTTATAGTTTTATACAGTAAGGTCAACTTATATCAACTCAACATTTTTCTGAAAGCACTTACTGAATGTATCATGGTCATCATATTCAGAAGTATTTTAATCACATTTCATTGAAACCCTGTCAGTTATGAGTAATATTTATTGGATCTGCAGTGATGTTCTGGGAATGTCCTGCTCTACTTTTATGTTCTAATGCTGGAAAGATCTGCTCATATCCAGCTTGGTTCACAATGACTTCAGTTTAGTGTTGTATTAGAAAACAATAAAAATATCAACAGAATTTTAATTTTCAATTGCTTTTTTCTTAACATGGAGTTCTGACATATGTTGTTTTGTTTTTTACTGGTTTGTGTTAAATAGAAATTGCTCTTAACCTACATTTATTTCAGTTCAGATTTTACAGACGCAGCTATAACATCACTTTCTTGATGTGACATCATATCATATTTCATGGAAATTAAAATAGATTTGTTATATTAGTCTCATCTAGTGTGCTGTGTTTCATTCTTCTGAATGTCATGCACATTTTATTTCATTTTTTATAATTATGTTCACCCTGTTGTGTCAATCAGAGAAGAATGTTATTGCTCAGATGTCGCTCCTTCATGACTCACGAGAGAGATTAAGAGAGTCTGGAGGTTAAAACATCAAGATTTATTGAGAGGAGACAGATGAGTTTCCATTTGCCTTTCTTTTCCTCTTATTAGCTAAATGTTATTCTTGTTTAGGAGATATTAAAGAAAAGTCCTCTGTTATGTATTCTTCTATGAAATATTAATCCACCGTGTGTTGAGATGTTTTATTTGTCTGATTTATGTCCAGAGCTCTTCTCAGAATCAGACAGAGTCAGTATCAGTTTCATTCAGAGGATGAGAAAGAAGCCTATCTGTGTTCTCACACAACTCTCTGTTTTTCTTAGGGGTTTGCTTGTGGGACATTATAGGATGTTCACAGTATATCTGCACATATATATAGAAGATAAAGATTTACTCTGGGGACATTCTGGATAATGTCATGAACTGATATTGTGTACTCATGAGTAACAGTCTAGTATTAAACTTTCACATGTGATATCAAAATTATACTTCACATCATTTCATTTCATTTCATTCAAGAATTATCACCATATACGAATCACAGTGAATGTCATTTGACATGAATACAAACAACATATTTAAAATATCTGTGTTTTATTCATTACAACGGAACCCATGAATCTTAAATCTCAGTCACAGCTGTGGTTTATAATCATAAATATCTAAAATGATTTAAACATGCCGTAAATGTTGAACTGTTAAAATAAAGTTGGACTTTATTCTATAAGAATAATAGAGTCAAATAATGACCTCATCCATTAAATAAAGAATAAATGATATTTGTGTATTAGTTTAATATAATGATGATCTCTCATTTGAAATGGACATACTGTGACGTCATCAGATCAAGTTTATAGTTGGATTCAGAAAAAACGTTATTTCATATACTAAAGAATATAGCTGGAATATGAATATCTTTCTGATCTGTTCACTTGATTCAGAGATAAAGAAGACACTGATGTGAAAGAGTTTTCTGCCCTCATGTGGTAAAAGATCAAAGTTACTCCCAAACTCTCATCTGAAAACACATCAGAACAACAGCATAAAAATGCTTCTTTTAAGTTGGTATAGAACAAGTTTCCATATTTTTAGCATGTTAAGTTTTCTGTGTTGTGACGTCACGTTGTAAACATGTAAAGAAGACCATGTGTGTTTCTTGACATGTAAAGTTTTCATGTGTAAAGTTCTGAAGTCTGATCTTCTGAATAATGTGATGTAAAGATGTGTAATGATGGAACACGTCTCACGTGTAGTCTTAAACCACTTACATCAGCTGACCATCAGAAGTGATGCAGATCAAACATTTCACATCGGATTCACAATCACAAACAATTTCTGCTGCACACTTCACCGTTTTAGAACAAAACACAAACAATACAACACAGTTGTATAGAACTATTGATGAAGAAAATGAATATTTACATTTACATTTAGATTTAGTCATTTAGCAGACGCTTTTATCCAAAGCGACTTACAATATATTACATTGCAAAAAATATTACAATATTATAAATACATTATATGATTATATTCTAGTGAAACAAATATTTATTTAAAATATTAATTATTATATTAATTACAGTGCTGTCAAGATCCAGAACAAAAGTGTGTGCTATAAATAATGTGTTGTGTATGTTAATACATTCATACACAACACGTTAATACACACTTATGTGTATATTTATGAACAATTTAATAACTTAAAGATTTAAATGTAAATATTTTTAAATATATACATGTGTGTTTAAGAGTAAGACATTAATATGCACAACACACACACACAAATTATGTACACACACTTGTCAATATAAAAAACTAATTTATTATCAGATTAAAACACTTTTAAATAAAATAAAAATGTCAACACAAAGTACATCAGCCAATCTCTCTATGTGTATATAGTATGTGTGTGTCTGAAGATGGATACACTAAGTGTGTTGTGTTGTGTTGTGTGTGCTTGTGTTGGTGCAGGTGTGTTTCAGTTGTGTTATTACTCTCAGCCTGATGTGTTGTACACTTCATATACTCTTTACTGTGCTGTCATACACAGATCATGTTGAAAGGAATCAGTATGAGGAGTGGATCTATAGTGTGTTTGTGACACGACATCATGACAGAACCGATCTTTGTGCTTGAAGAATCAGTGGTATAGGTGTTATATATATATATAAGTTTATACTTTTACTGTATAATTCTTTCATATGAACATTATTGGGTTTGATTTAGAATCAGTTGTTTGCATTGGGAGGATGAGCCAGTGAATGTTTAATGCTCTTAAAACTGTTGGGATGTAAATATAAACCCATTGTAAGAACTAGAGACGGACAGATTGAGGATTCACAAAACACTGAACTAGATCAAATGTGCTGTTCCTCAACAGTGTGGTCACAGCTTTAAAACAGATTTGAGAACAATCTGATGAGTGATTTAGTTAATGATATTCTCCAATTTGTACGCATGAATCATTAACAAATATGTTGTTAATGTGGTGGGTTGTTCTGGTTAGGTGTGTGTGTTAATATCAACATTTAAAAGCTTTGAATAAACATGACATTTAGTAAAAAATATCAAACAACATTTTTGTGTTGTACTACAATCCTGAATGGATTTTAAATTTGGATTTTACTTTGGAAATACATAAAAAAGGATTTGGGACGAAGATAATAAGGAAAATAGAGATTTTAATTTATTTTTCTCTTCTCTTCTACGATCACTTCTACAACTGAATAAAGTCAGCGTCAATAAGTGTGAGATAATTTCAACCATTATTGGCTATAATTGAAATGGTCTTCCAGTTTAATAGAACCCAGTCGCTGGATTCCTCCCAAAATGTGTTATTGTGTGCAACTTATTATTGCTGAAAATACTCAGCTTTAAGGTTTATATACGGTATGTATTATTCCCCCCCAGGGAATCAGAGAGCTACACATGAAGAGAAATCCGCAGAAGTTTCTTTAGGTAAATGTTGAGCCGACTGTGAAGACGACTGGAATATTAAACAGCCGTAAACAAACCGCCTCTATTCCATTTCAATGGCTGTAATGAGAATGAATGAGAGATGAGCTTCACAAGAAGAACACAACATCACCATCAGCATCATAAACACACACATGTGATGACCACAGGAAATATTCAACCCATGTTTCACTGAAGTTCTTGAGCTCTTCAGAAACTCTTCCCAGATCAGTTTCTTGTACTGTGAGAGACGTCTCAGACTGACACCATGGCCTCACACTGCTAACATTTCTTTATCTAAATATCTTACACAAGACAGAGTGTATTACATTCTATTGTCACATCATAAAGAACTTCATGTGTGATGTCACAAATCTCACAGGTCAATAGCTACAGTGATTAGAACCGTATGATGTCATCTGTCACATGACATTTACATTCTGCTCAAATATATCTCAAATATATCTCAAATATATCTCAAATATATCTCAAATATATCTCAAATATATCTCCCCTATTCATGTTTTATATCTCTCTCTATTTCTTGAGTTTAAGGGTCACGTCTCTCTGGTCTATCTCTCTCTCTCTCTCTCTGGTCTCTCTCTCTGGTCTCTCTCTCTCTCTGGTCTCTCTCTGGTCTCTCTCTCTGGTCTCTCTCTCTGGTCTCTCTCTCTCTCTCTGGT
>CM065659.1:21228977-21238977 GCA_033220385.1 Triplophysa yarkandensis
ATGTCATTTCAAACATGTTTGTGTTCCTTTCTGACTCAGAACACAAAAAAGATATTTTGAATAATGTTGATAACGAACCAGATTAAACCTAATTGACTCCCCAATATTCCAAAAACACTTCTTTGTGTTCCAGACAAAAAAAGACAAACTGTTTCTACAACCACATGGGATTGATGTCTTAAACGATGCTTATTTTAAGGTTTATATTCTCAGAAGGTCTGTATAAACCGATTTTCATCATAAATGAAATTCTGAAGGAACAACATCAGAACCCTGCAGTGTCATAAGCTTAAGCTGAACACGTTGATGTTTTAAGGCTTTTCTCGGCAAACCGATCTGAAATGTTGGCCTGTTGCTATGGCAACTTTCATGCTTTAAATCGCTGTCTTCTTGCCCGCCTTGCATTAGCTAAGACACGCTCAGCCGCCCAACTCAGACGTGCAGTTAGAATGCGTCCAGACCCACGCAAGCTTTAAAATAACACAATCACTGACAAAGAGTCTCGCTTGAGGGGAAAATTCTACCTTTCCATATCCGATGAGACATCAGCATGGCAGCGTGCCTTTTCAAATGTTCTGTTTAAAAACAGCAACACACTTTCGGTATCTACAGAAGCAGAAGATTCTTCTGAATTCTCAACTGAAATGAATGGCACTTATGTGCAACTCTTATGTAAGATGTGCGTCAAATCTTCAACATGTTTGAAAGTGGATTGCTGCAGAAATCCCTCGTGTGTTTCTTGTGCCAGGCAGAATTACTCTTTTCATCTTACTGTACAGAAACAGATTTCATTCTGTAATTTCAGATATGAATATTTTCAACTCTCTGTTTTTCTGTTCTTTGTAGATGGCATGTAAACAGCAGATTTGAATAACTATATTTGTGTGTTTCCTTCAGGATTCTTCTACCGTGACTCCCGTTACGTTGCGTGTTGATCCTCAGGGCTTCTTTCTGTATTTGGACGGATCAGAATAAGGTATTAACACCACAGATTTATGGATATGAATGAAAATAATGTCATCTGTGTTTTTTTTATTTATTTCAGTGACTGGTTTCTAGATAAAAAAGTTTTAGGATTGAGATGCCGTGACATTAAATGTGACACAAATCAAAAGCATCACTCACATTTGTATAAGAAAACACTGTATTTTATTTATGGAACGGTGTCACTTTCTAGATCTCAAGATGAGGTCTAGCCGCAGGGAATTATGTGAAGCGATTCTATTGTCCAGATGGAGTTCTGACAGCCAACTGCTCACATCGCCTCAGAGTTTGGCTCTCCAGAAACTTGTGTGTGTGTGTGTGTTCATTTGTGTGTGTTCATGTGTGTGGTGTGTGTGTGTGTGTGTGTGTGTGTGTGTGTGTGTGTGCGCGTGTGTGTGTGTGTGTGTGTGCATGCGTGTGTGCGTGTGTGCGTGTGCGTGTGGTTTGTGATGTCACAAGTGTTTGTGTTACTTATATTGTGTTTGGAATAGATTGTAAAGTGTTATGAAACGGTCCGTCTGTGTGTGGATGAAGCGCATCACATGAAGTCAAATGTGATTCAAAGCTCAGATTATTAAAATATTCCTCTGTCATTTCATAAGAATAACAGTCATGTTTGATAAGATCACATCCAGCTCATTTACACTTATATGTCGCACAACAATGTAAAGTTTGTGGTCCCCTGCCGTGATGTGAAACATGTAGTCTTGACTTCATCAGATTGTGTCACGTCTTCTGAGATGTGCAAACAAAACACAGAATCCGTCTTAAACTTAGATTTGTCCCAAGTTTTTCATGTCGACAGTATTACTGAATTCTATACTGGATGTATATGTTGCAGTGTATTATGGGTAATCGCCTCTGGCAGGAGTGTAACACCATTAGTTCAGGTGTTTTTGTGGGTTGTGAACTTCTATCGTGAGATTGTTCTGTTAGGTTTTCAAGCAATTGAATTGAGTTTCTCGAAACATTTTAATTTGAGAATCTAATCGTGTTATAATGGCTCACAGAGAAATCTAAAGCTTCTCTTAATGGAGAAATTAAATCCTGTACGAAAGTGTTCTCATGACAATCCACTGAGACGGAACGATCATCAAATTCCTGTCAAACAAAACAATAGAAGACAAAACTGTACCTTCCATCTTTAATAAGAAAGACGGAGAAGATGAGTGTAATCTGTCCTCTTCCTCCTCTGGAGCTGTAACATCCAGTTATATAAGAAAATCAATCATGATTCAGATATATTCCGGTAAACTTTCTATGAGGACAGTGAATAATATTATCAGTGTGACTCAATGATTCCAGATGGAATTGAATAAAACCAGCTAATTGTGAGTGTAAGAGCAGCAAACGATGACAGAAGACAGATGAATCTGATAAAAACACGTCATCTCATGTCTCAAAAAGAGCAAAAGCAATAGTATTGTATTGGGCCTGTTTTTAGAATCTTTATGAATATATTCTTTTATCACATGATGGTAAAATTATTTGACTAGTTTTAAAATAGTTTTTCATATTAATATGAACGATATTTCTATTAAAGTCCTATTAAAGTTGTTGAAAGAATTGATGCTATTTCATTTGAAGATCTCTTTTCATCTGAATATTTTTACATGATAATGTACTGACACAATCAGAAAAGTGAATCCATCAAACACACAATACATTCCAGTACATCAGCCACCAGTAATATAATATCCTTCTGTATTGTTATGCAAACCCAGTGTGTTTAGAATCAATACACCAGTGACTATATTTAGAAACACTGCAGGACAGATTGTTGCCAATGGAAGATGAGAAAAAAACGACAGTCGATCACAACACGCGCAATATTTAATATTGTAGCATATTTGTGAAAAGACACATGGGATCACGTAGTGTCAGTGAATCTTTCGGCGAGGTAGATGTCTGCGCTTAAAGACTGCACAATCTACACACTGATATCAAGGAGGTCTGATGCGTGTCTTGAAATTGCTTTAACCCGACTCCCCCTTCATAGACCACCACCACCATCCTCTGTTGCCATGGAGAGGGGGAAGCGCTTACCAACATACTTGAATTTTCATAGTCGGAGAGAGAGAGAGAGAGAGAGAGAGAGAGAGAGAGAGATGACAAATGCTGTCATTATTCAGATGGCCATGACCTGTTATTTTCAATTATTATAAATATCAGAAGGTCACATGAGGAATGAAAATGTCTCCTGTTAGGAATGTCATCGTTTAAAAGATGTTCTTGCTTGCATGCTGCTCTTTTATAGCTCGGAGATTTGATCTTATGATCTTGGTTTTGTATTTATTACCATATTTTTTATTTGCTTTGGTATCATCTAAATTCAACTTTTCGAACATGAGCGATGAAAATAGTTGACAAGAGTGAGGTTGGTAAAATAAATGAAGTAGGTCTAATAAATAATGTATGGCTGTTTAATGAATTGCTTATGGTAAGTGTGGGTCATGCACATTTGCTTTGTGGGACATAAGGAAAAAAAGTTGACTTGAGCAAATGCTACCGTGGTTTGAATACACCAGAGGTTGATTATTTTTCATTTGTGTTTCTATTTTATTTTTCTGTTTGTGTAAATAAGTACAAACCTCTCTTCTTTGTGGGAGCTCAGAATATGGCCGTCAGCTTTGGTTGGGTCGGTCTGCAGCTGTCAGAAGTCATATCTGTCATCCTGTGCATTACACGCAGCAGACACAAACACTGCAGTGCTCCACACAGCCGTTATTCTATCTCTCTGCATGTACTTCTCTTTTGATTCTCAAGAACTGCTTTCTCTGTTAACAGCCCTTGTGTTGTCCTCGTGTGATGTCTGAATGGCTTTTGTGATAATTAAAAGAGTATTGATCATTGGTTTCGTCATGTGGCGTGTGACATTTATATTCAACTGTGAAATGAATGCATACACCCCTCCCTCTTTCAGGAAACCGACCTATTGGACATCTCCTACATCAAAGATGCAAGAACAGGCAAATGCACCAAAACACCGAAGGTAAGACAGGCCGACAGTCCATCATGACATCATTTAACATACGTCTTTACTGAATTAATGCTCTGCGCTGGATCTGGTTGATTTTCTGCATGTCAGATGTCAGTGCGGTTCAAATCTCTTCTGAGAATGAAATGAATCTTAAGTATTAGGATTTTAGGCTGATTTCTGTTGCTTTAGTATTAAAGCGTGTCTCGTTTAGTGTGTTTCTGCTGTTATATATAGGGTAATAGCTCCTGTGAGTGATAAGTATCTCTGTTCGAGGGTAATGGTCTGTTACGGCCTTCGACACACACACACACACACGCACGCACATACACACACACACACACGCACGCACATACACACACACACACGCACGCACGCACGCACACACACACACACACACACACACACACACACACACACACCACACACACACACACACACACACACACACACACCACACACACACACACACACACACACACACACACACACACACACACACACACACACAGACACACCAGACACCAGACACACACACACACACACACACACCAGACACACACACACACCAGACACACACACACACACACACACACACACACACACACACACACACACACACACACACACACACACACACACACACACACACACACACACACACACACACACACACACACACACCAGACACACACACACACACACACACACACACACACACACACTAGTGTAGACATGCTATATCTGGACCAGTGAGATCTGGATCTGGAACCTTTGGGCCGGGGTCTGCCAGGTGAACTCTTTCCCACACAAGTTCCACATTACACGTCTGAATCATGTGAGAATATCTGAGACAGGACAGTGAGGACAGACAGGTTTTTTAATGCTGATGTGGGTTTAAAAAAGGTGCATTCTAAATAAGACCGCACAACAAACACAATGGTATTTTTTCTAGATAAAAGAAAGTGCTATAAATGTTATTTGCGTTGACTAACATTACAACACTCGCAGTGTTACCAATATCTGTCCCGTTAAATGTCAGCGGGCAGCAAATACGTCCAAATAATGTGTACACGGATAAAAAAAATGTAGAAATTGAGTTTTTGCTGTCCGTTTTATTATGAATATAATCATATATATAATGTCTTGACAAAAAGGTCAGATTACATTTAAAAGCATATATAAAACAGTAAATTCAAATTAAACAGCCTGAAAAATGGGTAATTTTGCAAGATGAATGCAGAATGTCTTTAATATGATGATGTATGTATTTATGTTTAGGAGAAAGTTCCCACGAGCCATAACACGCTGTCCATTCACCTCTGGTCAAATCCATTAACAGAGATGCTGAATCATGCTGAAGATTGTTGCCAAAATAAAAGATCGGCCCTTACCACGGGCAATAAAACTGAAGAAATGAATCCTGTCAGAGAAATGCAAATAAGACGATTTCTTTCATATTAAAACCATTCAAATAATGTTTTTCTCTCATGTCTCTGTGGAGTTTGACTCGAGGACCCACACACTCCGTTTTTTTCTACCAAAGGAGCCATGGAATCTTAATTGCAGGTTGTTAAATTTTACTGCTTTATCAAAAAAGAATCTATCCGGATGATTTTGTAACAGCCGTTTGAAGCTGAAATGTTAATTGAAAAGAAGATGGAATTGCTGTGTGCTTATAAAGAGACAGTAGATGAATGATGCAGGTTTTCATCTCATCAGCATCATCTTGAACTCATCTTGTGCTCGTGTTGAGGATGAAGCACAAACTGCATTAAAACATATAAAGTTAACCTATAAAGTTAATGAACGTTTAGTGATTCGCATCGTTTTCATACATTGATAAAGATGAAAGTCACATTCTCATTCCTAATATTTGAAAGGTCATGATAAAATTGTATTTGTTTAAAATAGATTGTGTAAGTTGTATTACTAGTGTTTTTTACGGTCTATTCTCTGGGTGAAAGCACGGATTGTGTTTTATTGGGCATTCAGATTTTGAAGAGCTGATGTAGAAGTGTGGGATCAGATTTTGAAGAGCTGATGTAGAAGTGTGGGATCAGATTTTGAAGAGCTGATGTAGAAGTGTGGGATCAGATTTTGGGTCGGTTTGTGTTCTTGTTCAGTAATGCAGATCTCAATAAAGTACGCATTGAGCGAGGTCAGATGCTTGACGGAGCTCTGGATGTAGTGTGGCTCTTTATTTCATGGTTTGGTTAAAACCAGTCCGTTTCTGATGCACGTTGCCATAGAAACTCTTGTGGAAAAGCTGCCAAAGGCACCAGAGTTAATGAGGTTGCCAGAAAGGACATCCAACACGGCGAAGAGCCCGACAGAGGACAAAGTGACGCTGGTGACATGAGGTTCCGGAGCTAAGAACAGGACACGGCCCGCCCCGTGGCCCATCGGTGCTGACTCATGTGATTCTAAAACCTCCTGCCATCAGAATAATGAATATAAGTTCTGCTGAAATCTTCACTGGTAAAGCCCAGAGCTCTTACAAACAAACCCTGTACCCCATTCAGTTAGCTGGACTGAGAAAAACACCGAACACATTATGAACCGCATAGCAATGACATGGCAACCCTCCAGGAGACCCTAGCAACCGCATAGCAATGTGCCGGAAACCCTTACAAAGCCCAAGCATTCACACGGTCAAGTATCTCCTGGGTTTTTTTTTTTTTTCAGAAAATGGGAATAAAGCAAGAGTTTGTGCAAGATATAATAATTGGCTGTGGTCATGTGAATATTGTTCTATCACAGACAGAACTGAATACCAGAGGACAAAGAGAGAATTGTGTCGGTGTGTAATATATGCAGGTGTGCTGATAAATCTAAATCGAATTTATTTCCTCTTAGCTTTCATTCCCGACCCCATCCGCAAGAGAATTAAAAGAAGATTTGCATGAATCATGCAAACGTGAGAGAAGGGCTGAGCTTATGGAGATAATATCTGACAATATTCAAGATCTTTACAGCTCAAGAATGAGTGAAAAACAGGAGACCCCCATGTCTTGGACCGCACCGTAGATCCATTGACATCTATAATGATGCAGAATGCACACAGTTGTTGATGTACAGCATATAGTTGTGTAGTTAGTTCAGGTTGTGTTGAGCACATCTGTGGCTTCACACATCACTTCTCTTTTAAAGAGTCACTTTAATATTCAATAACAGCATGTATTATTCAGATGATATTCAGAGCGACACGCAGCATCTTTCACTAATGAAGTCTTGTCATTTGTCATGCTGTCGATGGAAACGGCTTTAAATAAACGTGCCGCAGAGATCCCAAATCCTCACCTACATCATTTGACCTACACAACACAACCCAACACAACACAACACAACACAACATCATTAATCTTACTTATAACAACAAACTGACACCAGTCACTCGACTGACAGTCTTGTGTTGTGTTGTGTTGTGTTGTGTTGTCTTGTGTTGTCTTGTGTTGTGTTGTGTTGTGTTGTGTTGTGTTGTGTTGTGTTGGGTTGTGTTGGGTTGTGTTGGGTTGTGTTGGGTTGTGTTGTGTTGTGTTGGGTTGTGTTGTGTTGTGTTGGGTTGTGTTGTGTTAGGTTGTCTTGTGTTGGGTTGTGTTGTGTTGTGTTGGGTTGTCTTGTCTTGTGTTGTGTTGGTTGTGTTGTGTTGGGTTGTGTTGTGTTGGGTTGTGTTGGGTTGTGTTGTCTTGTGTTGTGTTGTTGTTGTGTTGTGTTGGGTTGTGTTGTGTTGGGTTGTGTTGTCTTATGTTGTGTTGGGTTGTGTTGTGTTGTGTTGTGTTGTGTTGTGTTGTGTTGGGTTGTGTTGTGTTGTGTTGGGTTGGGTTGTGTTGTGTTGTGTTGTGTTGTGGTTTGGTGATGTTTGATAGATGTGTGTGTGTGTTGTGTTGTCTTGTGTTGTGTTGTGGTTTGGTGATGTTTGATAGATGTGTGTGTGTGTTGTGTTGTGTTGTGTTGTGGTTTGGTGATGTTTGATAGATGTGTGTGTTGTGTTGTCTTGTGTTGGGTTGTGGTTTGGTGATGTTTGATTGATATGTGTGTGTGTTGTGTTGTGTTGTGTTGTGGTTTGGTGATGTTTGATAGATGTGTGTGTGTAGTATGGAAAGCGTTGTGTGAGATTCTTTCAGAAATTAAGCTTTTGTGTACATTGAAAGAGTGACAGCTGACTAGTGCTGCTCTACAATTGTGTTATTGATAGATATTGTGGTTCATTGTTTGTGGACGCTGTGTGTTTTAACTTTATTTATACACTGAGAACCGCTTTTCAAGGGTTTTTTGTGTTTAGTGAAAATGTTTAAAGATGTGAAGAAGTTTAACATTTTATGGACAATATTTTTTTTTAAATATCTTTCAATTCAGTTTTTTTCTTCATAGAATTAATGCAAAAAGTAGCAAACCATTTCACCATGTAATGTGTGTTTTATTTAAATCAATTACATACAAAATTTATAAAAATGCCCTGAAATGTTTTTTCGATTGACATAAAAACCTCATTCTAAATCATTTTTCATATCGTAATTTATTAAGCATTTTTACAAAACAATGAGAGAGAATTTTGCCTGGGCTTTGGATTTTTCTTATATTCACTGTTTGTTTCATGAAACTTCATTTCTGGCTCCGGGAGATTTGAAATGTTTTTTTCTGTTGTCAGGTGTTTAGCGGCTCAGAAAGACTTTTTGTCACACAGATAAAGTGCTCGAGGGTAAAAGAAGCTTACAGGATTATTTTTACGACTCTCTCTCTCTCTCTCTCTCTCTATCTGGTCTCTCTCTCTCTCTCTCTGGTCTCTCTCTCTCTCTCTGGTCTCTCTCCTGTGTCTCTCTCTCTCTCTCTCTGGGTCTCTCTGCTCTCTCTCTCTGGTCTCTGCTCTCTCTATCTGGTCTCTCTCTCTCTCTCTCTCTCTCTCCTCTCTCTGGTCTCTCTCTCTCTCTCTCTCTCTCTCTCTCTGTCTGCTCTCTCTCTTCCTCTCTCTCTCTCTCTCTCTCTCTCTGGTCTCTCTCTCTGGTCTCTCTCTCTGGTCTCTCTCTCTCTCTCTCTCTCTCTCTCTCTCTCTGGTCTCTCTCTCTCTCTCTCTGGTCTCTCTCTCTCTCTCTCTCTCTCTCTGGTCTCTTCTTTCTCTCTCTCTCTCTCTGGTTTCTCTCTCTCTCTCTCTCTGTCTCTCTCTCTCTCTCTGGTCTCTTCTCTCTCTGGTCTCTCTCTTCTGGTCTCTCTCTCTCTCTCTGGTCTCTCTCTCTCTCTCTCTCTGGTCTCTCTGGTCTCTCTCTCTCTCTCTGGCTCTCTCTCTCTCTCTCTCCTCTCTCTCTCTCTCTCTCTCTCTCTCTCTCTCTGGTCTCTCTCTGGTCTCTCTCTCTGGTCTCTCTCTCTCTGGTCTCTCTCTCTCTCTCTCTCTCTCTGGTCTCTCTCTGGTCTCTCTCTGGTCTCTCTCTGGTCTCTCTCTTCTCTCTCTCTCTCTGGTCTCTCTCTCTGGTCTCTCTCTCTCTTCTCTCTCTCTCTCTCTCTCTCTCTGGTCTCTCTCTGGTCTCTCTCTCTCTCTCTCTCTCTCTCTCTCTGGTCTCTCTCTCTCTCTCTCTCTGGTCTCTCTGTCTCTTGTCTCTCTCTCTCTCTCTCTCTGGTCTCTCTCTCTCTCCTCTCTCTCTCTCTCTCTCTCTCTCTCTCTCTCTCTGGTCTCTCTCTGGTCTCTCTCTCTGGTCTCTCTCTCTCTCTGGTCTCTCTCTCTCTCTCTCTCTCTCTCTGGTCTCTCTCTGGTCTCTCTCTTGGTTCTCTCTCTGGTCTCTCTCTCTGGTCTCTCTCTCTGGTCTCTCTCTCTCTCTCTCTTCTCTGGTCTCTCTCTCTCTCTCTCTCTCTCCCTCTCTCTCCTCTCTCTCTCTGGTCTCTCTCTCTCTGGTCTCTCTCTCTCTCTCTCTCTCTCTCTCTCTCTCTCTCTCTGGTCTCTCTCTCTGGTCTCTCTCTCTCTCTGGTCTCTCTCTGGTCTCTCTCTCTCTCTCTCTCTGGTCTCTCTCTGGTCTCTCTCTCTCCTCTCTCTCTGGTCTCTCTCTCTCT
>CM065659.1:21251477-21261477 GCA_033220385.1 Triplophysa yarkandensis
CACAGAGCCGATACTGAACAGCTGGATACTGAACATTCGGTCATATAAAGCTGAATAGAGTCTCATGAGTCACGCTGAAGTCTATAGAATCATCACAGCTGTCAGGAAGTGACATTCTAATGCTTTCTGTTCAGTGACTGCAGAGGTTGATGCTGATGAAGATGAGGACGAAGATGATGACGACGATGACTGCAAGAAATCAATGGATGAGGTCAGCGTTGTGTATTATTGTGTGGTTTTAGGATTTCGAGATCTCCCATGAGTAAAGGCTTTCTGTGTTTATAGGGCACAGCCGGATCTGAAGCGTTTGCCACTGAAGAAATGTCCACGTTAGTCAATTACATTCAGCCAACAAAATTTCATTCGTTTGAGATTTCCAAAAGTAAGTATATCGTCCCATGGGGTCACATGTTACCGGAGATCCAATCAAAACAACGATTGTAATGACTAAACGTGATATTTGTGTGTTTTCAGAAACTAAACGCAGTTATCAGATGTCATCATTCGTAGAGACGAAAGCACTGGAGCAACTCACTAAGACTCCTGTAGAGTTTGTGGAGAATCCTTTAACTTTAGAACGGGACTGACATTAGTTCTACTGTAACCCAGATCGATGAGCAGACACATGATGGGGAAACAAGGACATGTGAATTTATTATTTATGCAAACTCATAACCCAGATGATCAAATCTGTCAGGCCGTACCAACGGCTTCAAAACTGATAAAAAAACGACATTAATGTGACAGAGAAACACTTCTGAAATATAACAAACAAGTACAATAAAAATATTTTTAACCAATAAAGATCATCAGGACGTTTCATTTTTAAGATCATTTCATTTTTAAATTCAACATTTTATCATTTAAATGAATTTAGTTATTTTCAACAATTTAGCATTGTAGAAAATTCGCTTTACAGTTAAGACTTTAATGTATTACACTGACGGTTTTACGTTTTTAGTGTATATATATATATATATATATATATATCAAAACTGAAATATAGAATACATTTAATCCCCATTTTCACTGACATTGCACATTAATGAAGCAAACTGAAAAATAATATTTTAATAACATTTATTATGGTTTCATTATTTTTTGAAGTTTCTATTATGTATGATTGATTTGAGAAAATAGGTGCTGAACCGTCACATGGAATCAAATTGTATAACAAAGTAACTGTCCTTTATTTTCATCAATTACAATCTCATTAGTCATTTCCATTCTTTTCATTCTTGATGGGATGAAATGATTGGTCGGTTGTCCATGTTATTCGTCCGGTCTGTGCAGTTGAGTTCTTAACAGTGTTGATATAGATATAACAAGTTTCAGCTGAGCAGAATTTATCCTAAAGGAACACGTGTGGATTCTTCAAACTACATGCCTCAAGTGTTCTGGAACGCTGGCTGTCAGCTTGTGGCCCTAAACTTTCAGACTATTGGTAAGCAGATATGTTTGAGAGAAGTCTTCTTTAACATGACTCCATACTGAAGTGTTTTCTCCTTTCAGATCTTTCCATGCAGCTCAACCTCGGGATGTACGAGTATAACGGGAAAAGTGGATACAGACTGAAGCCCGAGTTTATGAGACGGCCGGATAAACATTTTGATCCTTTCACAGAGAGCACAGTGGATGGGATCGTAGCCAATACTTTATCAGTCAAGGTTAGATAAATATTCGGCTAAAAACCTTCTGCTGAAATCTGTACCCATTGTGATAGGAACCAAACATATATGAGAAGCGTTTCCTTCTCCTCACTGGTACTTGAATGAACATTTACATGTATTTTGTGTTTACAGCACATGAGACCTGAGGCTGGATGAGGTTGTCATTTATATCCTGTTGTCTTCTCTAATAGATCATATCAGGACAGTTTTTGACAGATAAGAAGGTGGGTGTGTACGTCGAGATTGACATGTTTGGACTACCAGTCGATACAAGACGTAAAGCTTTTAAGACAAAGACTTCCCAGAGCAACGCCATCAACCCGGTGTGGGATGAGGATCCCATCGTCTTTAAAAAAGTAGGGGATTTTTTTAGTGTGTGTCTAGTTTAACAAACAATGATGATGATGATGATGTTGATGTTGTGTGTCAGGTTGTTTTGCCCAGTCTCACATCTCTGAGGATAGCCGTGTTTGAAGAAGGAGGAAAGTTCATCGGTCATCGTTTAATTTCAGTCTCTGCCATTCGTCCAGGTGCTGATATTACTAATGTCGTGTTTTATTTATTGTCCGTAAACTTTGATTCCTTACATCATCATCATCATCATCTCCTTCAGGTTATCGCTACATTGGTCTGAGAAATGAAAAGAATCAGGCTCTGACTCTTCCAGCTTTATTTGTGTATATCGAGGTGAAGGATTATGTACCGGATACATTTGCAGGTAAGAAATAAATCCGTCTGGTCTCCAAAAACATTTTCATTTGTTACTTGAGAATCTTCAACTTAATGAAAAAGGAGTGTATTTTTGCTGTTTTGGCCATTGAGGGAAAGTTGAGTTTGTATCTATTTGATCTTACTATGATACAATCTTCTATCTTTGGATTGAAATATTATTCAGATTTATGTGTAATAAATAAAAAAAAAATATTTTATTTGTAGTATTTTGTCTGGGGCTTTTCAGTCTTTTTCACAGCAGCAGATTTCGCCATTACATTCCTAAATGTATGAGGTTGTGACCCAAAATCCCATCTCCATCACCCAGAAACCTTATACACTTATACAACCTTATACATTTTTTATAGTGTTCTTTTAGACTACTTATAATAAACTGACAAAAAGAAAGTAGACTTTTATACAGAAAAAAGCGGACCGATTTTGTCCCAAACAATATAAGTACACCAACAGTTACTACTCGTACATTAATATTAGTTTACTTAATGAATAAAGCAAACTTCTACATATACCTGAGCTTGAAGTATACATGTTTTTCTTAAGGGAATGATATGCTTCAGTTGAAATTTGCTAAACCACGGAGGAGAAACATCGATGACCGTCTCCAAAGCACTTCACACATGTGTTTACACTCAATTCACATCTAAATGAAAATCAAACATTCCAGAAAACATGAATGCCTTTGAGATTTCAATGATAGATAATGTCTGTTTGTCTGATGAACAGATGTTATTGAAGCGCTCTCAAACCCCATCAGATATGTCAACTTAATGGAGCAAAGATCCAAACAACTGGCGGCTTTAACTCTAGAGGAAGGAGAAGAAGAAAAAGACAGCAAAGAGGTAAGGAAATCTATTAGTGTTCATTTAGTTTGGTTTGTGTCAAATAACAAACTTGAATCGCATCGAACATCCTTATTTCCCCCAAAAACATGATGCAATGAGTCGTTTAAAGTTGTAGTCCGTTGTGGTTTGTTGGTTAGAGTGTTGGACTCGGAAAGATCTCGAGCGATACACCTTCTACCTGTTTGCTCTAAAGTTATAGATGTCTGTTGTACACTACTTGTAAGACTTTACATAAAAGTGTTTGCCTAATGAATAAATGTAAATGAAGTTCACTCAAAACTAAATTCTGCCATTTTAAACCAGTGTGAGTTACTTTCTTTTGCAGAACACAAAAGATAATATTTTGAAGAATGAACCAAACAATCACAGTACTCAACCATCTCTATCGTGCCAACACACAACCAATGCAAGTCAATGGCTACCGCCATGGTTTAGTTACCAACAATATTCAAAACATCTTCTTGTGTTTTCTCAAGAAGAATGAAACTCAAGAGAGTGAATGAATGATGACATCATTTGTCTTCATTTTACAGAAATATGACAAACAGAATGCAGTTTTATCCTGTGAAATAGTTTTCTTACAAGCCATGAATTGACTGATACATTTATTATGAACAAATGTATATATATTCAGTATGAGAGTTGTTCTTCACAAGATTTGTTGATGTTTTTCAGGCCGAAAGCAGCGTTGAACAATCGGAGGTTAAAACTGAGCCCTGTCCCGCACCGGTGGAGAACGGCTTGAGTCACACACCCAGCGCTGCTCCTAAACCTGCATCCCAGATCAGTGCTCAGCCACAGTCCACAGGTGACATCATCATCCTCATCATCATCATCATCATCATGATATCACTCACACAAACATTGTACTTCACCAATCTTATATGGGTGTCGTGTTTCAGGATCAGTAAAGCCAGCGGTGAAGACTGAAGATCTGATTCAGAGTGTTCTCACAGGTCAGGAGGTAATATTAAAGTTTAATGATGAAATATTATAAGTTTCTTTATGATGTGTATGTCTGTTTATCAGAGATGGAAGCTCAATCCGTAGAGGAGTTGAAGCAACAGAAGACATTTGTACGAGAGCAAAGGAGACATTATAAAGAGATGAAAGATTTGATGAAGAAACATCACAAAAAAACCACAGAGATGATCAAAGAACATACGGCCAAATACAATGAGTTTCAGCACGATTACCTGCGCAAACGCTCTCTCCTCCTGAAATCCGCCAAAAGAGATGGTAAGAGAAGGTAGGTCGACAACGTCACATCACATAGTTTACTGTTGGGGTTCACACAGCAAATTTCCATCCGTCTGCTGTCTGTCCGGCAGGTGTCTGTCATCCAGTCCAGAACGCGGAGCTTCGTTCTTTGAGCAAGAGGTCGCAAATCTGGATCAGGAGAGTCGACAGAAACTTTCAGACCTTAAAGAAAAACAACAACAACAGTTGTTAAACCTCCGTCAGGAACAATATTACAGTGAGAAATACCTGAAGAAAGAACATATCAAACAGGTCAGACGCCTGAAAATACTCGCCTAAAAATGAACAAATCTTCGGTTTGAAATGATTAGCATCCGTCCATTCGGGGGAATTTAGAGTTTAAGTCCCTGCTGAAGAATTATTTTGAGTAAAGTCAGATTTCTGGACTTTGATGTTAATCTTTTATGAGCTGACTGCTTTATTTATGAAGCGCTGTTGTATTTGTAGGTTATCGAGAAGCTCACCATCATCGCAGAAGAAGGTCAGAGTAACCAGATGAAGAAGCTGAAGGAAGTGTGTGAGAAGTAAGTATGAACATCATGAGATTCTTCAGTGATTCATGAGCTGACTTTGACGTGTGTGTGTGTGTGTGTGTGTGTGTGTGTGTGTGTGTGTGTGTGTGTGTGTGTGTGTGTGTGTGTGTGAACGCGTGTGTGTGCGCGCACGTGTGTGTGTTTATAGAGAGAAGAAAGAACTGAAGAAGAAAATGGATAAGAAGAGACAAGAGAAGCTGAATGAAGCCAAATCTAAAGAGAAACACTTGACAGAAGAGTAAGACTTTTATCCATTCACAAGAACCTCTGCATTATGAATCATGTTAAATCAGTGCTCTAGACTAACTTTTTGCACTCGTTAGGCTTTTTTTGTTCTTACTAGCAAAAGGTGCATAACATTTTTAACCATATCACATTTTATACCACACTTTGTTTAACAAAGTACATATAGTCCATAATAAACTCAGAGAATATAATTTTTATCAGCACCATTGTTGATCACAAATTGTCCGTTACCATTAAAATATCATGTTTTGATCAAAGGTTTTGAGTATACTGAATTGGATTTTTGTTTATTCAAATACCCATGTGAGGTCTCTCTTTTTAAATGTTAGTTCATTTTTTTATTTTTGTGTATTTCTCAGAATAAAGTTAGGGCTATTTTCAGGATTGTCACATCCATAACAATCATAAACCGAGACATGAAAATCTAAATATAGTCATATATAATAGACTCCTTTAAAGAACTATCCCTTGGACATTTTGTTTCTGGTTTTTAATTCACATAAATCTTAAGAAGTTTATTGTCTCCCAAAATTGGTGTCCAGTTTTTGTCACATCCAAACCGCAGGATTATTCACCGTTTATAAAATAGAGAACTTGTGCATGGACTGATATTTTTCTGATGTTTAAAAACTATCAACAAAGGTTATGTATAAAATAATCCGTTGGTTCAGTTTACTGGTTACAAATGTATTTCTAAGAGCATTTTTATGTCATGTCCATCATGCTGGATATGATAGTGTCTAAACATAAAAAATATCTATGCAAAAGTTTCTATTTTAAAAAGGTAAATAAACCTGTTTTATGCACATGACATAAACGCACATCACTTTTGCCAAACAACAAACTTCTTAAGATTCATGTGAATTAAAATGAACAAACCAGAAGAAGTAATACCAACCAATTGGAGAAGAGATGCATCCTAATACAACATAATATAATTCATTAATTTTTTTATGTTTATGAGCAAAATGTAATGTTTTGGATGTGACAATAAAGTAAAGCCCTAACTAGACCATGAAAAATCATGAACAAAAAATAGAACTAAATCTTTAAAAACTTAAAGAGAGACTTCTCCACTATCCAAACAACAAAATGTTGACATGCGTTCTATATTCACAACGCACCATTGAGAATAAAGTTGCATATGCCACCACATTGGACTCCAGAGAAGTGAACCATTAAATGTATGTGATCAACCCATCCATAAACAGAATTACATGAAGCTACCTCTAGATGGCATTCCCCGTCTCTCTGCCCTCGGCCCATCGCTCTCTCTCTCTCTTTGTATGTTTAAGGTTGAGGGTTTGTGTTCACAATGTTTTCATTTCTGTGATTTCAGAGAGAAACTGGAGATCAACAGGTCGTATGTCAACGAGGTTGTACAGCATATTAAGAGGGTAAATGTCTCTTTATTCATTCTCTGTACAAATAAAGTGTCTGATAATTCACTCATTCTTATCCATTTCTTTCATATCCAGCTTGAAGATGCTCAAACCAAAAGACACGAGAAACTTGTGGAGAGTCATAAGAGCATTCTGCAGCAGATCCTGGATGAGAAACCCAAAGTAAGACCAGATGGGCCATGTTTTAGACATATAGTCTGTCATACCGCAAAGTATTTAGACTGAGAGTCGAACATTAGAGTGGATTCGAATGATTTGTCATGGCACGCATGATACCTAACCTGTTTAATCAAAAATGACTCTGTGACATGACATGTGGTTTGGTTATGGGAGTGAAGTGAATGTGTGATGATTCTTAAGCTCTCAACCTACAGCTGAATATGGAACTGTACATGTCAATACATTAATATACCATCGCACCTCACTTCATCACATCCCACCACAGTTCATCACGTCACAACACACGTTATCACATCACATAACATCTGACATCACATTAACATCACACCTCATCACATCACAACAGACCTCACCTCACCTGCTCGCATCACATCTCACCTGATCCCATCACATCACACCAAATCATATCATGTCACATCGTATTGTATCGTGTCGCGTCATGTCTTGTCATATCACCACATCACATCACATTATAACATTACATTGCACATCACACCTCATCCCATCACACCACACCACATCACACCACATCAGTATATTATCACACCTTATCACATCATATCACACCTCATCTCATCACATATCATCGATCGATTTTACATTAATTTTATTAAATATACTTTTAGAAAGATAATTATGGACATCCCTTGGTAAATGATTTGAAAGTTGACTCTGTCTGCTGCCGTGGTGTGCTTACAGCTTCAGAATGATCTGGATCAGGAATATCAGGATAAATTTCGCAGGCTTCCGCTGGAGATCCAAGAGTTTGTACAGGAAAGCACCAAGAGAAAGACTGAGGACGGAGATCAAGATGTTCTGCCATCTTCTGCCACACTGGAAAAGCTCAATCAATCTGAAGATGACATGGATGAAGAGAAGAAGGACTTAACGGTGTGATGTCACACACACACATCTTCCTTTTACTTCCACCTTTACTTTCAATCATTTATATTTTTGACCTTTGTGAGGGTCTTGGTCACTCCAGAAGATATCAAATCCTCTTAAACCTTTTATTAATATCTGGATCAGCTTCTCCTTGATGTGAATAGAAATAGTTGTGTTGTTTTTGACGGGTGAACAGAGATGAGATGAGATGACTGAATCTCACCTAAAGATTCAGGTCACATTTCATCGAGAAATGAGAAGAAGCGTGTGAAGAATTTATTTTATTCTGAGATTTTTTTACCAAGCACATTTTCTCTTTTAAATGTCATATTGCGAAATTATGGGTGTTTTACTTTTAGTTTGCATTGATGATTCTTAGTTTGTGAAATCTGACCTGGATTCTGATGCTCTTGCTGAGATTCACATCAGATGATGAGAGAGTTTGCGAAAGTGAATCGGATTTATTTGCACTGAATAAATGATGAGGATGATGATGAAGATTTGAAACTGCTGCTTTTAGTGTATATTAGACAGAAACATGATGATGTGGAGGTGCTGAAACTAATTCCCTCCACCGGTAACCGTCGTCAGGGACGCATGCTTTCAGCCAATCAAACGCTGCTTCGTGCTTTTACACAATTGTAAATGTCAGCATTTTAGATTGTGTTGTAATGTGATGACTATTGTTAATATTTGAAGATGTGTTGACATTTATAAGATTTATTTATTTCTTTTTCATCTTTATAAAGATGAAATAGGATCATTCTGTATTTATTTGCTGTTTTATGGGGCCATTTTAATTCCTATTGTTTCTGTTTAGGATGTTTTACTGTACAATGTTGTTTATTTCAGAACTTCTGTATGTACTATTGGCAGATTTTTCCACTAAGCATTAATGTGACTGTGTCAATCTCACGAAAACATGTCCAGAACTTTCATCCAAAATGAAAATAAAAAAATGTGTTTTACATAAATAAAACCAGGCACTTAACAATAACTCTAAAAAATGAAAATGTTTATTTTTTGCATCATGCAAATGTTTTTGAGATAAATTGTGCATGATGGTCATGATCAAAAGTTTTTTATTAACAGAAATAATAGTTATGTAATATTTTCAAATATGTTAATGGGGTGAAATGTAATTGGACAGATTTCTTGAGCTTCACTCAGTGTTACAGTAAATAAAAGTAGTAATGCAGATAAAGATTAAAATATGACAATGGATATGCACTTTGGAGGTTTTTCATGGTTATGCAATCTTTCTACATGAATCAAATAGCATGTAATATTACTTTTTTTAATATTCATCTTAAGGATGTTGGACATATTTAGGATTTAATGCCAAGTAACGTTTTATTTTGATTATTTAACATCACACTGGTTTCTTAAAGCACCTTGTTAAGTTATTTTTGATTTTTGTATGTCATTGTGCTGATGTAATATAAATTGTATGCGTAAAAAGTGCCAAATGTTCTTTTAGTTTTGAATTTAGCCAGTGCAATGAAATCCTCATAAATGATAAAACACACATTGCATGTTGCATAAGGTTGGTTCAGTCGATTTATTGACTAAACCAGTCTGATAGTTTTTTTTAAGACTAACATGTTAATGGAATCTGATACAGCTGCAGCTATTAATGAGAATTTATCATTTATTATTTTATGTCATTTCCCCACATCGTGTAGTTTAACATGTACACTGAATCCTGAATATTCACTCCTAGAAGTATTGTATTGAATTTTTACAACACAATGAATCTGTGCCATTGTTTGTTTTATGACCAAAATCTTTTGCTATGTAAGATTACTTGAATTCCTTTTTTGACTCTTAAGATTATTTTTGATGGGTTTTAAAGTGAAGTCCTGTGCCTTTGAATGTTTAATCTATGTTAGATGTGGAATGTAAACAGTGATGATGAATAGATGCTCATTTTTCTATAAACTGTAAGCTCAATTTTCAGACATTTCTACAGAATTAGATAGAGATGATTCATCAAACCATTATGATACCGAATGACACATTTATTCTTCTCCAGTTCCATTGATTTCTAATCCTGATTTAACGTTTTAAACATGTCGTCAGATTTAGTTATTAATCTCAAAAATATCGACATCTTTGGAAGACAAATATTGTTGAATATAAGTTGTGCTCGTGCTGTGCATTGGTTTGAATAAAATTGTTCTTGTGAAGTTTGGCTATTGAACAATTAAAAGCATGTGTATATTTTAATTATTATTTTTGCATTTACA
>CM065659.1:21266477-21271477 GCA_033220385.1 Triplophysa yarkandensis
ATAAGGAATTTTAACATAAGGGATTTTAACATAAGGGATTTTAACATAAGGGATTTTAATATAAGGGATTTTAACATAAGGAATTTTAACATAAGGGATTTTAACATAAGGGATTTTAATATAAGGGATTTTAACATAAGGAATTTTAACATAAGGGATTTTAACATAAGGAATTTTAACATAAGGGATTTTAACATAAGGGATTTTAATATAAGGGATTTTAACATAAGATATTTTAACATAAGGGATTTTAACATAAGGGACTTTAACATAAGGGATTTTAACATAAGAGATTTTAACATAAGGGATTTTAACATAAGGGATTTTAACATAAGGAATTTTAACATAAGGGATTTTAACATAAGGGATTTTAACATAAGGGATTTTAACATAAGGGACTTTAACATAAGGGACTTTAACATAAGGGAGTTTAACATAAGTGACTTTAACATAAGGGACTTTAACATAAGGGATTTTAACATAAGGGATTTTAACATAAGGGACTTTAACATAAGGGACTTTAACATAAGGGATTTTAACATAAAGGATTTTAACATAAGGGATTTTAACATAAGGAATTTTAACATAAGAGATTTTAACATAAGGGACTTTAACATAAGGGATTTTAACATAAGGGATTTTAATATAAGGGATTTTAATATAAGGGGTTTTAATATAAAGGATTTTAACATAAGGGATTTTAACATAAGAGATTTTAACATAAGGAATTTTAACATAAGGGACTTTAACATAAGGGATTTTAACATAAGGAATTTTAACATAAGAGATTTTAACATAAGGGACTTTAACATAAGGGATTTTAACATAAGGGATTTTAACATAAGGAATTTTAACATAAGGGATTTTAACATAAGGGATTTTAACATAAGGGACTTTAACATAAGGGATTTTAACATAAGGGATTTTAACATAAGGGATTTTAACATAAGGGAGTTTAACATAAGTGACTTTAACATAAGGGACTTTAACATAAGGGATTTTAACATAAGGGATTTTAACATAAAGTATTTTAACATAAGGGATTTTAACATAAGGGATTTTAACATAAGAGATTTTAACATAAGGGATTTTAATATAAGGGATTTTAATATAAAGGATTTTAACATAAGGGATTTTAACATAAGGAATTTTAACATAAGAGATTTTAACATAAGAGATTTTATCATAAGGGATTTTAACATAAGGGATTTTAACATAAGGGATTTTAATATAAGGAATTTTAACATAAGAGATTTTAACATAAGGGATTTTAACATAAGAGATTTTAACATAAGGGATTTTAACATAAGGGATTTTAACATAAGGGATTTTAACATAAGGGATTTTAACATAAGGGATTTTAATATAAGGGATTTTAACATAAGATATTTTAACATAAGGGACTTTAACATAAGGGACTTTAATATAAGGAATTTTAACATAAGAGATTTTAACATAAGGGATTTTAATATAAGGAATTTTAACATAAGGGATTTTAATATAAGGAATTTTAACATAAGAGATTTTAACATAAGGGATTTTAACATAAGGGACTATAACATAAGGGATTTTAACATAAGGGATTTTAACATAAGGGACTATAACATAATGGATTTTAACATAAGGGATTTTAACATAAGGGACTATAACATAAGGGACTTTAACATAATGGATTTTAACATAAGGGATTTTAACATAAGGGACTTTAACATAAGGGATTTTAACATAAGGGACTTTAACATAAGGGATTTTAACATAAGGGATTTTAATATAAGGAATTTTAACATAAGAGATTTTAACATAAGGGATTTTAACATAAGGGACTATAACATAAGGGACTTTAACATAAGAGATTTTAACATAAGGGATTTTAACATAAGGGACTATAACATAAGGGACTTTAACATAATGGATTTTAACATAAGGGATTTTAACATAAGGGACTTTAACATAAGGGATTTTAACATAAGGGACTTTAACATAAGGGATTTTAACATAAGGGATTTTAATATAAGGAATTTTAACATAAGAGATTTTAACATAAGGGATTTTAACATAAGGGACTATAACATAAGGGACTTTAACATAAGAGATTTTAACATAAGGGATTTTAACATAAGGGATTTTAACATAAGGGATTTTAATATAAGGAATTTTAACATAAGAGATTTTAACATAAGGGATTTTAACATAAGGGATTTTAACATAAGGGATTTTAATATAAGGAATTTTAACATAAGAGATTTTAACATAAGGGATTTTAACATAAGGGACTATAACATAAGGGATTTTAACATAAGGGACTTTAACATAATGGATTTTAACATAAGGGATTTTAACATAAGGGACTATAACATAAGGGACTTTAACATAATGGATTTTAACATAAGGGATTTTAACATAAGGGATTTTAACATAAGGGACTTTAACATAAGGGATTTTAACATAATGGATTTTAACATAATGGATTTTAACATAAGAGATTTTAACATAATGGATTTTAACATAAGGGATTTTAACATAAGGGACTTTAACATAAGGGACTTTAACATAATGGATTTTAACATAAGGGATTTTAACATAAGGGACTATAACATAAGGGACTTTAACATAATGGATTTTAACATAAGGGATTTTAACATAAGGGATTTTAACATAAGGGACTTTAACATAATGGATTTTAACATAATGGATTTTAACATAATGGATTTTAACATAAGAGATTTTAACATAATGGATTTTAACATAAGGGATTTTAACATAAGGGACTTTAACATAAGGGACTTTAACATAATGGATTTTAACATAAGGGATTTTAACATAAGGGATTTTAACATAAGGGACTTTAACATAATGGATTTTAACATAAGAGATTTTAACATAATGGATTTTAACATAATGGATTTTAACATAATGGATTTTAACATAAGGGATTTTAACATAAGGGATTTTAACATAAGGGACTTTAACATAAGGGATTTTAACATAAGTGACTTTAACATAAGGGATTTTAACATAAGGGATTTTAACATAAGGGACTTTAACATAATGGATTTTAACATAAGGGATTTTAACATAAGGGATTTTAACATAAGGGACTTTAACATAAGGGACTTTAACATAATGGATTTTAACATAATGGATTTTAACATAAGGGATTTTAACATAAGGGACTTTAACATAAGGGACTTTAACATAATGGATTTTAACATAAGGGATTTTAACATAAGGGATTTTAACATAAGGGACTTTAACATAAGGGACTTTAACATAATGGATTTTAACATAAGGGATTTTAACATAAGGGATTTTAACATAAGGGATTTTAACATAAGGGACTTTAACATAAGGGACTTTAACATAATGGATTTTAACATAAGGGATTTTAACATAATGGATTTTAACATAATGGATTTTAACATAATGGATTTTAACATAATGGATTTTAACATAAGAGATTTTAACATAAGGGACTTTAACGTAATGGATTTTAACATAATGGATTTTAACATAAGGGATTTTAACATAAGGGATTTTAACATAAGGGACTTTAACATAAGGGACTTTAACATAATGGATTTTAACATAAGGGATTTTAACATAATGGATTTTAACATAATGGATTTTAACATAATGGATTTTAACATAATGGATTTTAACATAAGAGATTTTAACATAAGGGACTTTAACATAATGGATTTTAACATAAGCGATTTTAACATAAGGGACTTTAACATAATGGATTTTAACATAAGAGATTTTAACATAAGGGACTTTAACATAATGGATTTTAACATAATGGATTTTAACATAAGGGATTTTAACATAAGGGACTTTAACATAAGGGACTTTAACATAAGGGATTTTAACATAAGGGATTTTAACATAAGGGACTTTAACATAAGGGACTTTAACATAATGGATTTTAACATAAGGGACTTTAACATAAGGGACTTTAACATAAGGGACTTTAACATAAGGGATTTTAACATAAGGGATTTTAACATAAGGGACTTTAACATAAGGGATTTTAACATAAGGGATTTTAACATAAGGGACTTTAACATAAGGGACTTTAACATAATGGATTTTAACATAAGGGATTTTAACATAAGGGATTTTAACATAAGGGACTTTAACATAAGGGACTTTAACATAAGGGATTTTAACATAAGGGATTTTAACATAAGGGACTTTAACATAAGGGACTTTAACATAATGGATTTTAACATAATGGATTTTAACATAAGGGATTTTAACATAAGGGATTTTAACATAAGGGACTTTAACATAATGGATTTTAACATAATGGATTTTAACATAAGGGATTTTAACATAAGGGATTTTAACATAAGGGACTTTAACATAAGGGACTTTAACATAATGGATTTTAACATAAGGGATTTTAACATAAGGGATTTTAACATAAGGGACTTTAACATAATGGATTTTAACATAAGGGATTTTAACATAATGGATTTTAACATAAGGGATTTTAACATAAGGGATTTTAACATAAGGGACTTTAACATAATGGATTTTAACATAAGAGATTTTAACATAAGAGATTTTAACATAATGGATTTTAACATAATGGATTTTAACATAAGGGATTTTAACATAAGGGATTTTAACATAAGGGACTTTAACATAATGGATTTTAACATAAGAGATTTTAACATAAGAGATTTTAACATAAGGGATTTTAACATAAGGGATTTTAACATAATGGATTTTAACATAATGGATTTTAACATAATGGATTTTAACATAAGGGATTTTAACATAAGAGATTTTAACATAAGAGATTTTAACATAATGGATTTTAACATAATGGATTTTAACATAAGGGATTTTAACATAAGAGATTTTAACATAAGAGATTTTAACATAAGGGATTTTAACATAAGAGATTTTAACATAAGGGATTTTAACATAAGGGATTTTAACATAAGGGATTTTAACATAAGAGATTTTAACATAAGGGATTTTAACATAAG
>CM065659.1:21276477-21297273 GCA_033220385.1 Triplophysa yarkandensis
ACACTTAAATATATCTTCTGTGTCTTTACAGAGAAAAATATCCATCACAACATGTCGTCCTTTAATGAATCCGTGGGTTTAGGATATTTAAGAACAAACGCTATTGAATTTGTCAAGTATCCTTTCCTGTCTTTTATTAAAAGGTGATTTACCCAGAACACAATATTGAAGAGTGTTTGGTGTGTGTGAGCTCTGACTTTAGGAGTTTATAATGAGACTTCAGACATATCTCTTCTCTTATAAAACAGTCACTGAGCTCTGAACAATCGCTCAAGGGGAGACCTGACTTTAAAGAGTCAAGATCTAAAAGTATTCCTCAGAAATCCCTGAAAGTTTCTGCTTGTGTTTTCCTGAATGAGATGCTCAGCTACAACAAACGACAGATGAGTCGAATCTACCCTAAAGGAGGTCGAGTGGACTCCAGTAATTATATTCCTCAGATTTTCTGGAACGCTGGATGCCAGATGGTTTCTCTGAACTTCCAGACTCCAGGTAACACACACACGCACACACACACACACACGCACGCACGCACGCACGCACACACACACACACACACACACACACATGGGTATGGATATGTTATGATAAAATTTGCATTAGTAGACTAAGTTGTTACAATAATGTGTCATTATATTTTGTTTCATTTGATTACAACGCTGAACATATAAATGATCTTTCTAGCATTTTTCATCCGTCATAAATTCAGATCTGTTTTTATGAGATCTTAGTTCTGATGTTGATCAACCAGACACAGATTCCCCTTTAGTGTTTTATACTTCCATTACAGGAAAAAAGTCACATTCAAAACATCCAATAATACAAGCTGCCCATGACTTCTCTCTGAAAATATTTCTTGTACATAATGAGTTTTCTGATGTTTTGTGACAGTGTATTTTTGTGTGATCCTCACACATAACTGTGTTTTGAGGATTTGATTTATCGGTTATGATGTCAGCAGGTATTAATTTAAAGAAGAACTATCCTCCAGAGAGACTATAACGATGATGTCATGTTTAAAGTGACATCATTTGAAACCTCATTTTTCAAGATATTTTGGGAATGTTGGGAACTGGCACCAATTCGCTTGCATTGGTTTCGTGTCCAATCAATTAAAGTTAATGGTTGCAGGTTACCAACATTCTTCCAAATAAATCACAGCCCTTCCAAATGTACCATGGTATAATAGTGCTCATACTGTGGTTCAAGTGAACGAGTAATGTTATTCAGCTGTGCAGTTGAAGTTTGTATTTGTTGCATTGTGTAGATTTGGCCATGCAGCTGAATCAAGGGAAGTTTGAATACAACGGCTCGTGTGGGTAAGAGAACTTCATTAAATAAAATAGGAATACAGCTTTGCTGTGCTTCAAACATGTCACTTTATCTTGAACTCTAACGTAAAGTCAGATGTGTTTGACGGTCTGAACCTCAGTTTAAAGCAGTACTTTTAATTATTATAATAACACATTCACCACTGTAAAACCAGAGTAACCATATGAAGTATTAATTATTTTTTAACATGGTTACAATTAATGAGAAAGAAGTCCAATCATCCTTCTGTCTCTGTAGTGTTTTTATGGTTTTGTTTTAACACATCACTCACGAATAATCTTTGAGAGTATGTACCCTAGTATTGTATACTTGACTACTGTGACACATCACTGCATTAGTAATGTGAAGAAATCATTTAACATCACACATCAACAGTGTTAATATTCTTCTCATGTGAGTAGAGATGCAGATGTGTGTGTGTGAAACACATTAACACATTCATCATCTGTTTAACACTGATAATGACTCATTACTGTCAAATGTCTAAAGATTTAAGCTCTCTGTCTTTTTGGTTTGTGTTTGGACTCCATCAGATATCTTCTGAAGCCAGATTTCATGCGCAGACCGGATCGCATGTTTGACCCGTTTTCTGAGACTCCTGTGGATGGAGTGATCGCAGCCGCCTGCAGCATTCAGGCACTGATGTTTACTTACATCTTTTCTTAATAATCATGATATATATAGCTACATATAAAGCAAAAAAGAAAAGATTCACTGTGGAAATACACAGTTCCCTTTCTGTCTGTCTCTCAACATTGTGTTTAAAGAATGAACTTTGTAGCAATTTTTATCCTTTATGGAGTCAGATCTGTTTTTTATCAGATCTTGGTTCTAATGTTGATCAACCAGATGCAGATTTGGTGTCACTTTTGTTTTAACACATCGCTAGTAAATAATCTTTGAGATTTTGTACCATAGTATCGTGTGTATCACTACCGTATCACTACGGTATCACTACTGTCCTGGTCCTGCGTGGTGTCGAGAAGGTCCGCTTTCTCGTAGGGTTGTCTGCTTGTCGACACAGTGGAGTACTCCAGCAGTTCTGTGCTGTGCTCAAGCAGTCATGGTATCCCTGCTGGTAGCAAGTATCGAACCAGCGACCTTGGGATCACGAGTCCAACACTCAAACCACCAGGCCACGACTGCCCCCATTCAGGGACTGGAGCCCACATTTTCTTTAAAAGAGCACTCTTCCTCCTCCCTGGCTATAATCCACAACCATAATCACTCTCTGAGCAATGGTGTGCGGTTGCTCCATGATTTGTCAGTCCGACCCGGAGTTGCATCAACTCGACCTAACGTTGCATCACAACTCGACTTTGCATACCACGAGTGGCCCCGACAGGCAGGTAAGTACTCAGAACCGCCAGCTCCCTCGACACTCCCTTGACACAGACTATTCATACGTTTATCTGTCGAGGGTTCAAGCGTATCAGTACAACATCCTGCCCTTCAGTCTGTCCATGTCACCCTGTGTCTTTTTGAGAGTGGGAGTTCCCTTCGGGCAGGTTTGAGATGCTTTGTTGTAACAATAGACGCCTCCATGCTGGGCTGGGGTGCAGTGTGCAATGGGCATGCAGTCTTGGGTTGATGGACGGGTCCCCGACTGTACTGGCATATCAATTGCTTGGAGTTGTTAGCGGTAATGTTTGCCCTCAAGAGGTTCCAGCCCCTCATACAGGGCATGCATACGTTAGTCTGTTCCTACAACACGTCTGCTGAAGCGTACATCAAGTAGTACATTGGAGTACACTCGCGGCTGATGTCACAACTAGCCCGACGCCTCCTCCTCTGGGGTCAGGAGGTGATAACCATCCACGCTCAAGGTATATGTAGCCGCTATTGCCACACACCATGAGCTGGTGGAAGGGAAGTCTCTTGGACAGCACAACCTAGTCACTTAGTTCATAAGGGGGCAAGGAGGGTGAATTTCCCTCAACCACGGTCCATAACTTTTTGGGATCGCGATGTGGTCCTTTCCCTCCTTTCCGAGCCCCCCTTCGGGCCCCTCGGAGAGTCTGAACTTCCTTGTCTCATGATTAAGACAGCACTCCTGATGGTGCTCGGTCAAGAGGGTAGGGGACCTACAGGCACTCTCGACATCCAACGAGTGCCTACAGTTCGGAACCGGCCTACTCTAACGTTATTCTAAAACCCCGGCCCGGTTATTTGCCCCAGGTTCCTACCGCTCCCTCTGCAGAGTTGCGGGTTGGGCTACGCCAAACAATCTCAGAGTGGAGCCGGTGTCAGCTCGGGACTTACATAGGTGAGGCCAGCGACCGGCCGGACGTACGCCTGCAAAAGCACCTTCTCCCCTTTTTCTGGTGAGAAAACTCGCTCATTTTTGCCTCCCTGTTTTCCCTTCGGACGAGCACCTCCCTGGTAGGGTGCCAGGCGGAGCAGCACTTTCCACCAAGCTGGTAATGAGAGAATTCCCCTCTACAGGTGAAAGCCTTTCTTCAGCTAGTGCTCCTTGCCTAGGGACCCCCCCTCAAGAGTGGTCCTGCATAAAGTTTTCCCACCAGGCGAATCTGTGACCTCCTCTTCTGTGGTGCTCCCCGACAGGGTAGCTAACACACAATTTCTTCCATGAGTTCTTCCCGATCGGTGAGACCATGTGGTACTTTCCACATGTTAACCTCCCTATGGCAGGATGTGGCCTCCGTAACGCATTCCCTCCTTGAGGACCAGGATTTCACAGTGCAGTTCACGGTCTTGCAGCTATCTCGCTACAGAGATTTGAAGGTCGTCGTCCGTGATGACCAGTGATAAGGGCCTTGCACCTTTTTCAAGCTCTGAGGATGTTTTACCATTTCCCAATTGGATAGTGACTCTCGCATAGAAGCATTCGCCTTGACCCGCTCGGGCCTGTCAGGGTCGCTCTGCTGGAGATTGTGACACGGCACAGTGCCGTGGCGTGTTACACATAAACCTCATACTGTCATCTTCGACACAATGTATCGTTCCCGGACCAGCATTTAAAGGTTGGACATCAATCTGAATGATGGATCAGTCAACAGTAAATTTCACTTTTCTTAGTAATAATATAACAGTGAATGTTTGAAAAATAGTGGAAATTAATTTGTCCAAACTGTAGGAAAATTGCTTTGAAGCAAAAAGTAAATATGAAATGAATTTTCAGAAAGCGATAGAAACTCGTATTAATGTGACGGTTTGATATCATATCAAGTTAAGAAGAATATTTTTAAAAGTGTGATGATGTGAGATGTGTGTCTGCTTTAGGTCATATCAGGTCAGTTTCTGTCTGATAAGAAGATCGGAACATATGTGGAAGTTGACATGTATGGACTGCCCACAGATACCATACGTAAAGAGTTCCGCACGAGGATGGTAATGAACAATGCTCTGAATCCTGTTTATGACGCTGAACCATTTGTCTTTAGAAAGGTAATCTTTAAAACATCTGGCAAGATTGACATGTGTGCTTGCGTGCGTGCGTTTTAAGTTATAAGTGTGTATAATGGTATTCAGAACATCATTGACACATTACACAAAAATGATAGCACATGGACATGAAGCACCACTAGGGAGATCATGATTCTAAAAGATCTTCTGTAATACACCATCTTCATATCCCAAATAAATCAAGTATTAAAGAAATCATGTTCCTGTCGTCATTTACCTACACTATTGTCTTTCAAACTTGTATTACATTCTTTCTTTTGCAATAAACAATGAAGATATTTTGAAGAAAGTTCAAAAATTAAATTTACATTCACTTTGATTAGGTATTTATACAATAGACCGACGGGTTTGGTTACCAAGATTTTTCAAACCGTCTCCTTTCGTATTCTGCAGGGAAAGAAAGTCATACAGGATTGAAATAAGGAGGTGATGAGGAAACAATGACAAAATTCTAGTTTTGGGCTGAATCACCTGTTAAAACACTTTATTTTCTATTTTCAGGTTTGATTAAACCTCATGGAACATTGTTTGTAATACAGGCTTAAAATTCCTTCAAAAAATGTATTTTTGTTAAAACAAGTAACATACTGTACAGAAGAAACCAGCTTTTACCCTCAAGACCACAGTAACACCATAGCAACTGTATAGCAACACCATAGCAACAATAAAAAAGAAACGCATAGTAATATTTGATTTATAAAATGTAGAAATGATTTTTTGTGTGAATATTTGTATTCCAGGTCAATGCTGTTGTTAATGCGGCGATATTAAACTAACATCTTATTGGCTCAGGTTATTCTTCCAGACCTGGCGGTTCTCAGAGTGGCCGTGTATGATGATAATAATAAACTGATTGGACAGAGAATCCTGCCGCTGGACGGACTGCAGACGGGTTACAGACACATCTCTCTGAGAAACGAATATAACAAACCTCTGTCTCTGGCCACCGTCTTCTGTCACATCATCCTCAAAACATACGTACCCGACGGCTTTGGAGGTCAGAGAGAGTGTTTTGTGTTCATGTTCATTGAATGGTATTGTGCGGTGTTTTTATTTTTTTATATGTTTTTTTCAGCTATAGTTGATGCTCTGTCTGATCCCAAAAAATATTTATCCATCTGTGAGAAAAGAATGGATCAGATGAGAGTCATGGGCATCGAGGCAGTGAGCATCTTCAGTATTAAACCAGATCACCTTGAGTCATTGTTTTTATTAAATGAATTCTTCATACTTTATTAAGTGTTCTTTTTTAAGATTTGATTGAATATTACACTTTATTATACAGTCTCATTTTGAAGGATGTTGAATGAAATTGGTTTGTATGTTTCTTCAGTCCGATATCGCTGACGTGCCAAATGAAGGCTGTAAGAGAAATAACCAACACAAGGTGAATCCGGCCGTGATGTGGACACAGAAAGACTCGGAGAAACAGAAATCTGATGTCACATGTCTTAAAGATGGTAACATCATCTTCAGACCTGCTCAGATTCAGATGTTCTTTCCTTTACTTTAGTATTATTTCTTCACATATACCTGTAGACACATCCATGCTGACACCAGAACTGACCATCGATGACCTGAAGCAGATGAAGGTAGTGAGGAAATCAGACAGAATAAAGTGTTTGGTTTTCATGTGCATTTATGTTTGTGTAATGCTTCTTTCAGATGTATTTAAAACTTGTCAAGAAGCAACAGAAAGAGCAGAACACTTTGAAGAAGAAGCAGGCGAAGGTGACCTGGACTCTTCTGATGTCATTGAGTCGATCATGAGACGAAATGTTTTCACGTGAAGATCATGAGAGGAATAATTTTGCTTCATGTTTCAGACACACACTGCTCTCCAGAGCTCTCACGGTGCTCAGATGGACAGAATTCACGCTCAACACGATAGAGACAAACAAACTCTGGAGAAACAACTCCTGAAAAACTGCAAGAAGTCTCTGACGTTTCTTTCTTAAAGTTACATTTTTGTTACTTCCTTGAGTTGAATTTGCTTTTATTCTCAAATATTGGAAATTCTAAATAAAGATTTAGTAAAGAATATCTGAACAGTTGGACAATTAGAATTGTGTTGAATTAAATGCACGCCGTATGGTTGAATTCTAACACATGTTGTGTTTCTACTTATATATTCTTTATCATATATGCCATAGACAGCTGTTCATTGACTCGCGGTTATTCTTTGTTGATGTTAAGTCCAGAGATGAGGAGAGAAACCGAAGTGCAGATGAAGACTTTAACCATAAATCACAGAGCACAGGTATATCACAGAATCAAGTGTGTTGAAAGTGTTTGATGGAAGTGTGTTCACCAGATGCTCGTATGTGACAGGTGAAGGACATGGTGAACGCTCACACGCTGGAGATGACAGAGATGCTCAGACGCCACGCCACTGAAGAACAGAAACTGAGAGAACATCATATCATTCAACGGTGTGAAGAGCTTCATAAACTCATGCTGGAGGAACAAGAGCAACAAACACAAAGACTTTTAGTCATCCACGAGAGGTCAGAGGAGAAACTTCCGCATTACATTACAAATAAATCTCAAAACAAAAATGATTCTCTTGTATGTTATAATATTGTTGACATGAGATCAGAATTGAAGTCGTTTTTTTACATTCACATCAGCAGGTAATTCAAGAGCTTCGTGTTTTACTTCTCATGTGTACTATAAATATCAGTGAATATTTCACATGTTTGAAATGAAGTTAAATCGTTACAATATGATATAATACAAAGAAGAAATAAACACACTTAAAGTTTTATTAAAAAGTTTAGGAGATGCACGGGCAGCTGCTCATCATAAGCAATGACATCATCTGTTTCATCAGCATACGAGAGGAAGCACGGGTAACTCTGACCTACATCCTCTCTGTCCTTCTCATCATGTCTCCTCCATCCCTGACCCAACAGAATCGACCTCGGCCTGAAACACAGGGGGGGGGGGGGGGGGTTCTGGGTTTGAGTGCTGTAACTTTGCTAAAGAATACCGACCTCCGAGTCCTCTCCCTGGACACTATGCAAAATACACTTCTCAATCTTACAGCTTTATTTATTTATTTGGTAAGGCGAATTCCTGAAGAATAAAAGATTTCTGAGGATCAGAGCACACATTGACATCCGTTGTGGTGTTGTGGGCGGGTTTATTCTATTTGCATAAATCCTTCAGTGAATCGAGAGCTTACACAATGAATAATGAAGGAATCACTGAATTCCCTTATGTCTCTGTTTCTGATCAGCTTTTATTCCATGTAAAGTGTGTGTCTCTGTGTGTGTGTCCATGTGTGTTTGCATGTGTACGTGTATGTGTCTTCTTGTTTGTCTCTGTATGTGTGGATGTGTGCAAGTGTTAGTGTGTGTGCCTGTTTGTGTGTGTGTGTGTACGTGTATGTGTCTTCTTGTTTGTCTCTGTATGTGTGGATGTGTGCAAGTGTTAGTGTGTGTGCCTGTTTGTGTGTGTGTGTGTACGTGTATGTGTCTTCTTGTTTGTCTCTGTATGTGTGGATGTGTGCAAGTGTTGGTGTGTGTGCCTGTTCTCCATGTTTGTCTCTGTATGTGTGGATGTGTGCAAGTGTTAGTGTGTGTGCCTGTTTGTGTGTGTGTGTGTACGTGTCTTCTTGTTTGTCTCTGTATGTGTGGATGAGTGTAAGTGTTAATGTGTGTGCCTGTTAGTGTGTGTGTGTGTGTGTGTGTGTGTGTGTGTGTGTTCCTGTTTGTTTTGTGTGTGTGTGTGTGTGTGTGTGTGTGTTTCTGTTGGTTTTGTGTGTGTGTGTGTGTTTCTGTTGGTTTTATGTATGTGTGTGTGTGTGTGTGTGTGTATCTCCATGTTTGTCTGTGGATGAGTGTAAGTGTTAATGTGTGTGCCTGTTAGTGTGTGTGTGTGTGTGTGTGTGTGTGTGTGTTCCTGTTTGTTTTGTGTGTGTGTGTGTGTGTGTGTGTGTGTGTGTGTGTGTGTGTGTGTGTGTGTGTGTGTGTGTGTGTGTGTTTCTGTTGGTTTTGTGTGTGTGTGTGTGTGTGTTCCTGTTTGTTTTGTGTGTGTGTGTGTGTGTGTGTGTGTTTCTGTTGGTTTTGTGTGTGTGTGTGTGTTTCTGTTGGTTTTATGTATGTGTGTGTGTGTGTGTGTGTGTGTGTGTGTGTGTTTCTGTTGGTTTTATGTGTGTGCGCTCGTGTCTGTCTGTGTTTTTGTACGTGTGTGTGTGTGTGTGTGTGTGTGTGTGTGTGTGTGTGTGTGTGTGTGTGTGTGTGTGTGTGTGTGTGTGTGTGTGTGTGTGTGTGTGTGTGTGTGTGTGTGTGTTCTCTCTTTCACTGTTAATGTGAAGGACTACATTCTTTCTTTGTGTTTTAGAGAGTATAAACATTAGTGTGCTGTACAGAAAGTCATTTTGAGAAGTGAGTAATATCAGTGAAGTTTGTGTTTAGTGTCCACTTCTGTTTTCATGTTTAAATGAAACATTGGCTTATAAGAAGGTGAACTGATGACTTTAATAAGATTAGTTCTTTATAGTTTTTATGACACTGGACAATAATAATCAGAGTTTTATCGATGCTCAGCAGGAATGAACATAAAGAAGAAATAAAAACAAACAGAAAAATAGACATTACTGCTGGAACAGTGACGTTTAATTAAAGGCATTTTTCTAATTTGACATGATGCAATTCTTAATTTACAGTAATCACATGCAGTTAAGTGTTTAAACTAGGCACAAAACACATGAAAGATTATAAAAATGTTTCTTTTATCCATACAGAGAATGTAAAGACATGAGAAGGAAACAGGCAAAGATGTCAATGGAGAGCAGTAGAGCCATCAGTCATGACAGAAGCATTAAGATCAGAGCCGAGAGAGAGCGGTGACATAAAACTATTAATTATAATAATAATAATAATAATATTAAAAATGTGTGGCGCTTTTGTGAAATGTTTGTGTTTTGTTGTTGTAATGGGACACAGAAGAGTTCGAGAGCTCAACAGCACAAACACCAGAAAGTTTCTCATCGAGAGAAAAAGGGTAAAGCTCGTCTTCTCATCTTTCATATGTGTCCTTTATAACAAACATATGTCTATAATTCTGAATCCTGATGATTGACAGCTGGCCATGAGACAGACCAAAGAGATCGAGAGACTACAGGCATCTCAACGAGAACAACACGAGAAACTGAAGAAACACAATCAAGAGGTATTTCCCATCCACAACTCGTGTTTGTATTCTTTCTCTTTAACAAGTTGTGAGTTTACTACAGTAAACCAAAGTTAATACTACAATATTATATGTGAGTGATGTCATTTATTAAAATTATGATAAATAATACTGAAGGGATTTCCTGTAATGTGTGACTTATGTGACGGAAATCACCATGTGTGTTATTTGTGTGTTTGTGTTGAAGTCATGTGATGTGAAATCATCATGTGTGTTATTTGTGTGTTTGTGTTGAAGTCATGGGATGTGAAATCATCATGTGTGTTATTTGTGTGTTTGTGTTGAAGTCATGTGATGTGAAATCATCATGTGTGTTATTTGTGTGTTTGTGTTGAAGTCATGTGGTGTGAAATCATCATGTGTGTTATTTGTGTGTTTGTGTTGAAGTCATGTGATGTGAAATCATCATGTGTGTTATTTGTGTGTTTGTGTTGAAGTCATGTGATGTGAAATCATCATGTGTGTTATTTGTGTGTTTGTGTTGAAGTCATGTGATGTGAAATCATCATGTGTGTTATTTGTGTGTTTGTGTTGAAGTTGTGTGATGTGAGATCATCATGTGTGTTATTTGTGTGTTTGTGTTGAAGTCATGTGATGTGAAATCATCATGTGTGTTATTTGTGTGTTTGTGTTGAAGTCATGTGATGTGAAATCATCATGTGTGTTATTTGTGTGTTTGTGTTGAAGTCATGTGATGTGAAATCATCATGTGTGTTATTTTTGTGTTTGTGTTGAAGTCTTGTGATGTGAAATCATCATGTGTGTTATTTGTGTGTTTGTGTTGAAGTCATGTGGTGTGAAATCATCATGTGTGTTATTTGTGTGTTTGTGTTGAAGTCATGTGGTGTGAAATCATCATGTGTGTTATTTGTGTGTTTGTGTTGAAGTCATGTGATGTGAAATCATCATGTGTGTTATTTGTGTGTTTGTGTTGAAGTCATGTGATGTGAAATCATCATGTGTGTTATTTGTGTGTTTGTGTTGAAGTCATGTGATGTGAAATCATCATGTGTGTTATTTGTGTGTTTGTGTTGAAGTCATGTGATGTGAGATCATCATGTGTGTTATTTGTGTGTTTGTGTTGAAGTCATGTGATGTGAAATCATCATGTGTGTTATTTGTGTGTTTGTGTTGAAGTCATGTGATGTGAAATCATCATGTGTGTTATTTGTGTGTTTGTGTTGAAGTCGTGTGATGTGAAATCATCATGTGTGTTATTTGTGTGTTTGTGTTGAAGTCATGCGGTGTGAAATCATCATGTGTGTTATTTGTGTGCTTGTGTTGAAGTCATGTGATGTGAAATCATCATGTGTGTTATTTGTGTGTTTGTGTTGAAGTCATGTGATGTGAAATCATCATGTGTGTTATTTGTGTGTTTGTGTTGAAGTCATGTGATGTGAAATCATCATGTGTGTTATTTGTGTGTTTGTGTTGAAGTCATGTGATGTGAAATCATCATGTGTGTTATTTGTGTGTTTGTGTTGAAGTCATGTGATGTGAAATCATCATGTGTGTTATTTGTGTGTTTGTGTTGAAGTCATGTGATGTGAAATCATCATGTGTGTTATTTGTGTGTTTGTGTTGAAGTCTTGTGATGTGAAATCATCATGTGTGTTATTTGTGTGTTTGTGTTGAAGTCATGTGATGTGAAATCATCATGTGTGTTATTTTTGTGTTTGTGTTGAAGTCATCATGTGTGTTATTTGTGTGTTTATGTTGAAGTCATGTGATGTGAAATCATCATGTGTGTTATTTGTGTGTTTGTGTTGAAGTCATGTGATGTGAAATCATCATGTGTGTTATTTGTGTGTTTGTGTTGAAGTCTTGTGATGTGAAATCATCATGTGTGTTATTTGTGTGTTTGTGTTGAAGTCATGTGATGTGAAATCATCATGTGTGTTATTTGTGTGTTTGTGTTGAAGTCATGTGATGTGAAATCATCATGTGTGTTATTTTTGTGTTTGTGTTGAAGTCATCATGTGTGTTATTTGTGTGTTTGTGTTGAGGTCTGATTCTTTTCTCTCTATAGAAGTTCAGTTCGTGATGTATGTTCTCAAACTGCTGAGCAGATTCTTTCTCATGGGTTTGGTTTTTTCCACTGTCTGAATATTTTAATGTTTAACTCCAAACACCTGAATCTACTGGATGAAGATTTACAATATATACTCTAACTCCTTCCATACAGTCCTTGCTTCATATTGCAGATAGTTCTTAAGACATCATTAGAGTCTACCATTTAAAGTCTTTAATATTATTAAAGTTCCCTATATGAACATATCTCATCAGATTTACTGAAATCCAGATTATTTTACGTTCATGTACACCCCTATACCCTCCATGTGTTTACTCTCTTATAGTCTCATTTTATTATCTCTTATTCCAATGTGAAGAGTGTTTTCTGCAGAAGATGTGAATACATTACGTCTTGTTTGGAGGTTTATGACGAACTCTAATGAGTGTTAATATCTTGATGTTGGTTGATTGAAATGCAGACTTGATGTTCTCAGATCGAAATCATCAGAGGATTTTCTGATGTCAGATTGTGTTTTAGTGATGGATGTAATGAATATACTCTAGCTTCTGAAAGCTCAAACAAACTTTCGATGGGTTTTCAGTATTTGTAGTAATGCTCTCTGCACATGTTTGATGAAAAGGTTTGTGTGGTTTTGTCTTCATTTTACAGATGTTGAACATGAGGATCTCAGCAGACGGTTGACCAATTGGACAAAAGCTTCATATCCATTAGAAAAAACAAAAGCCACTGTACTCTTTCCTGTACTACTCATGACTTTATTCATTATATACGGTAGAACACTGCTGGTTTTAAAATACTTTTATATGTTTGTAGTGAATGTTATTGTTTATTATTATGAGCACAATGTTTTATAGTTTAATTGTCAAAAGAGAATGAGAACTTTATTATTAAATTTATATATATATATATATATATATATATTACCTTTAAAATACAGAAATCCTTTCTGGAATATAGTTAATTAAAATGATATTCCTGCGTTTTTAATACCTTGATACTTTTTTAATAAAATGTTTTTATATTCAATATTGTAAACTAATGGGCAGTCAGGTAGTTCCCTTTCTGTCGGTCTCTCATCATTGTGTCAAAGACGACAGTATGGGGTTTGAACTTGAGAACCTATCGACTCTGAATTTGATTTACATTTACGCATTTAGCAGATTTTATCCAGAGTGACTTACTAAGAGTCGAGGAGACAATGAAGCGGTAAAAAGCAGAGACAACAATAGGTGAACAAGTGCTACAATGACGTTACTAAGTTACACAATGCCAGATAAAACCTGTAGGAGAGGAAAAAGGTTACGTTTTTTTATATAGTAAGTAGGTTAGAAAGAAGTTTTTCTAGTGGGTTAGGTGTAGACGGAAGAGATGATTTTTTAGGAGTCTTTTAAAGATAGAGACCGTGTCTGCCAAGCCTGATGTAAGAGGCAGATAGTTCCACCATCGGTGAACCGATGCAGAGAAGGTGCAAGCGAGGGAATTCATACCCTTTTGAGATGGCACCACAAGATCAATTTGAAAGGCCAATGAAATTTGCATGCCTTTCCCCACCCCAGCCATACTGGTATAAAAGGGAAGATGGCGTGCTCATTCATCATCTTTTGTTCTTCGTAACTTTAATGATGACAACGTCAGAAAGCAGTATATCGATGACTGGACGTATATCTACCAGCTGGTGTTAAGACGTGGTGCAGCGGACTGTCACTCATCAGCGACTCTCCTGGGCATTTTAGCAGAAGCCAGAGATTTTTTACTTCTCCTAAAAAGTGCAAATCTCTGTGCAGCATGTTGCCCCTTTGTGACTCACTGTTATTGGCTTGGTAGAAGATCCGTCCCAGACATGGAAACCCATGACGTCTGCCTCAAGTGTTTGGGTCGCCAACACGCTGAGGTGACGTTTGAGGGCTCGACCTGCGAGAAGATGTCGATAAAGACGTTGCGATCACGGGTGGCTTCTTTCCTCGGAAAGAGAGCCACCACTTTGGGGATTCTAAGGATGTCAACCCATCAGAGGGAGGCTGTACACACAGGTTGAGCGGGCTGTTGCGGCTCCCTAAGGCGTGTAAGATCTCCTCCACCCTCGGGTTGAAGGGTTACACTGCCGTTGGACAAACTGCCTCCCTGCCATGGCCATCCTGCAGGTCCACCAGGCCGAGGCACTCAAAGGAATTTGACTAGGGAAGTTCCCACCCCATAGCCTTGCAGAAGCTGAAAACTGTGACCGACCTGGCGCTCTGGGCGGCCAAGGTAACGGTGCATCCCTAGGTCAGACGATGTCCGTAATGTTGAGAAAGTCCTGTTAATTGCCAGTTAATAAAAAACTCCCCTCTAGCCGTTTCCCTGAGAAAGGACCATCTGTCCCAGGGGAAGGGCACGGTGTGGCAGCCACAACTAAACCTTTACAACCTCCACGTCTGGTCCCGTAATGGGACGAGGAGATCCTGAATGAATTGCTTCCATCGCTGGCAGACCCAATCATTCAGGCAAAGGCTCTGGCAACTAGGTGCCTGTATGCCGCCAAGTGACGCCACTTCTCGTCCTGGGAGATATGCCATCCACGCAGTGCTGTCCTTTCTCCAGGAAAAACTAGACAGCAACATTTCGGCATCCACGTTCAAGGTTTATGTTGCCGTTATTGCCGCACACCATGAGCTGGTGGAAGGTAAGTCTCTCGGAAGGCACGACCTGGTCCCTAAGTTCCTGAAGGGTGCGAGACATGTGATTACACTGCAACTGCGCTCCATACCCTCTTAGGTTCTCAATGAGGTCCTTACCGGCCTTTCGGAGACCCCCTTTGAGCCCCTCGGAAAGGCTGACCTTCCTCGTATCACGATAAAAACAACACTCCTGGTGGCGCTCACTGTTTTCAAGAGGGTAGGGGAACTACAAGCACTCTCCACGTCCAGCGAGTGCCTAAAGTTCGGACTGACCTGCTTTCATGTTATTCTGAGACCCCAGCTCGATGTTGTGCCCAAGGTTCCTACCACTCCCTTCCCGGACCTGATAGTGAGCCTGCAGACACTCCCCACCAGGGAGAAGGCCCAACCCCTTCCGTGCTTTGTCCAGTTCATGCCCTGTGCCTTTATGTTGAACGGACGCAGAGCTTCAGAAGTTTGGAGCAGCTCTTTGTCTGTTATGAAGGTCAGCACAGAGACAGGGCTGTCTCCAAACAGAGACTGGCGTCCTGGATGCCATCACCATGGCTTTAAGAATGCCAGAACCTGGCCTATCCGCTTGAAGTGAGGGCTCACTCTGTCCGGGGTGTAGCCTTCTCTTGTGCTACGCCCAACACCTTCGCAGAGTTTTACAACCTCAGGGTGGGACCAGTGTCAACTTGGGTCTTACAGAGGTGAGACCAGCAACCGGCCAGGCGTATGTCTGCGAAAGCACCTTGTACCCTTTTCTGGTGAGACAGCATGCTTATTTTTTGCCTTCCGGCTTCCCTCAGGCAGTTACAAGCACCCTATCTATCACTAAGCACCTCCCTGGTAACCTCCCTCTTGAGGTGAATCCCTTCCTTCAGCTAGTGCTCCATGTATAATGATTCAGGGTGGTCCTGCATTCAGCATGTCCTCACTCATGATTCTCCCCGCCAGGCGAATCTGTGACCTCCTCTCCATGGTCCTCCACACACGGGTAGCTAACACACAACTTTTTCCATGAGTTATTCCCGATCGGCGAGACCATGTGGTAATCTCCACATATCAACCTCCCTATGGCAGGATGTGGCCTCCGTAACGCATTCCCTCCTTGAGGGCCAGCATTTCCCAGTTTACGGTCAGCCGGCTATCTTGCTACAAATATTGGAAGGCCGTCGTCCGTGGAGACCGGTGGTATGGGCCTCTTACCTTTTTCAAGCTCTGTGACGTGTTACCATTTCCCTACTTGTGCTCTCGGGTAGAAGTACTCACCTTCTCGGGGCAGGGAATGGCAAGCAAATTTAATAAGCCAATTTTATTGACTTTTTAAATTCAATTTCAATTTTAGAGTCATTAGGTTCTTAGGTTCAAAGCCCATACTGTTGTCATTGACACAAAGCCTCGTTCCCTCCATCAGGGAACTGTGGTTACACTAGTAACCTAGAAATTATTAGTTGTGTTTTCACCCCAAAGAAAATTCTTTTTTCAGTTTATTATACTTATATTGTGAATTAAATTAATGGAATGTCATTGGTTTGTTAGTTTAACTCTATGGAAAACAATAATCGTAAAATATAGACGTTTGAAAGAGCATGTCGTCTAAAATTGTGTGTTTATTCACATGTGATAGAAGTCATTGTTAAAAAAATTACATAACTGTACACTCTTATAAATAACCATACTCTACTGTTTATATTAAGCTGCATAATCATGTGTAATTTTATGTTCCACATTCTGTATTACAGAAATTAAACTAACAAAGCCCTTCTCGTTCTGTTTTAATTTCTGATATCATGTTTATTTCACCTTTCAGTTCTCATAGATCATATGACCTCTCACTATATAGACACAGAATAAAATTACGAACCACACTTTGGACCATTCTGACAACTGACCGTCATTATAATGACTTTTTGTCTCTCTCTCTGAAAACACTATTCTTTGGCTGGAAATGAGATGGATACACATCAAGGAATTACTTTTGAAACAGACTTTAAAGAAGCTTGAAAAGAAATTCTGGTCATTGAGAAGAAAATGTTGGGATCTCTTTCTGAAAACATAATAGAGTGGTAAAAAAACTGGAACTGAGCTCCTTTTAAACAAAAGATTTAAAGGAAGTAAATTTATGTCATTAAGAGATACGAGTGACAAGACGTACAGCCAAGTATTGTTACCCATACTCACAATTTATGCTCTGCATTTAACCCATGCAAAGTGATCACACACAGCAGTGAACAAACACACCAACTGTGAACACACACACACACACACAGCAGTGAACACAGACACAGCAGTGCACACACACACACACACAGCAGTGAACACACACACACACAGCTGTGAACAAACACATCAACCGTGAACAAACACACAGCAGTGAACACAGACACAGCAGTGCACACAGACACAGCAGTGAACACACACACAGCAGTGAACAAACACACGGACGCACGCACGCAAACACATACACACACACACACACACACACACACACACACACACACACACACACACACACACACGTATTCTGTAAAAGGAATTGCTACGGGTTGTATTGCAGGCATAGATCGAAGATCGAAGAGTCCTGAACTGTTCCAACCTTATAGCCTCAGCTTTCTGGCATTAGATGAGTGTTTTAGAAGATCCTAAAGAACAAAACTATGTAATAGACTTCTTTTGATCAGGTCAACCTTGGATATAAGCACCTGCTCTGTTCTTACCCAGACCAGAAGGCAGTCAAGGACTAATAGACATAAACACAGGATAATGACTTTTCACTCCAAACAGCTAAAAGACTTCTACATGGTGTGGAAGTGAGTTGGTCTGATGTCGCTTGTGCCCTACTCAGAAGAGAAGGAGGGATGGGGCTATAAACATCTTTTATAGCTCAATGTTGAAAGCTTGGAAGAGAGTGCCAAAAGGAATATAACGTACGATATATATTAATACATAGAAAATAATATAATAATACATAGAACATAATATGATGTACGGGACCTGTAGTTTAAGGAAGAACACCTACTGCATAGCTCTGCTCTGGACACTTCATCACGGAAAATAGTTTTAACGAAGTTTTAATGTTTTATTGAGTTATAAAAATTAGACATCTTTTAACCCCCGAGGTTTGGATATCGGCAAAAACACTGAATTCTAAGCTTGGTTTTTAGTCTGTGAGACTAGAGCTAAGACTCTTGACTGAGATTCTTGTGCTGTTAGAAGTGAACATTAATCAGCTGTTGGAAATGGACTGCTGCTTCCCAGAAATGGAAGTTATACCAGCCATAGGAACATTTAAAGAAACGATGAAGTCCTTCTTAGTTTTAAGACTCCTGAATTGGTTACTTTTAAAGAGATCTTACATTATATGTGCAAAAGTTTCTCACATTCGTGTTTTGGAAGGAATAAAGAGTGTAAATAGTGTGATTCTTTTGCATCAGGCTCCTCTCCCACGGGATGCTGGAGGACCTTGTACAAACCTCCCATTGACCGATGGTCTGGAGAACTTGATAAGCACAAACAGATACAGAGTGTATATTGATCTCCAGGTAGGGCATGGGCGGTCTTTTTGTGGGTTGATTGAATCAGTGTTTCACTTATTCTTACAATGTATTAGACTTGTACATTTAATGTCTAAATTATTGGAGTGGTGTGGAGTTAAAGTGTCCAACAATGCTTTTTTTCTGCTGACAATGACCATTTTTAATGTTGTTTAATAATAGAATATGCTTATTATAATGTAACCAACGAACTTTTACATGTATACTTAAATTAATAATACAATGTGTTCAAAGTTAAAGTCAATGTCAAACTCTCTCTCTCTCTGGTCTCTCTCTCTCTGGTCTCTCTCTCTGGTCTCTCTCTCTTCTCTCTCTCTGGTCTCTCTCTCTCTGGTCTCTATCTGGTCTCTCTCTCTCTCTCTCTCTCTCTCTCTCTGGTCTCTCTCTCTCTCTCTCTCTCCTCTCTCTCTCTCTCTCTCTCTCCTCTCTCTCTCTCTCTCTCTCTCTCTCTGGTCTCTCTCTCTCTCTCTCTCTGGTCCTCTCTCTCTCTCTCTCTCTGGTCTCTTCTCTCTCTCTCTCTCTCTCTCTCTGCGTCTCTCTCTCTCTCTCTCTCTGGTCTTCTCCTCTCTCTCTCTCTCTCTGGTCTCTCTCTCTCTCTGGTCTCTTCTCTCTCTCTCTCTCTCTGGTCTCTCTCTCTCTCTGGTCTCTCTCTCTCTCTCTCCTCTGTCTCTCTCTCTCTCGCTCTGTCTCTCTCTCTCTCTCTCTCTCTGGTCTCTCTCTCTCTCTGGTCTCTCTCTGCTCTCTCTCTCTCTCTGTCTCTCTCTCTCTCTGGTCTCTCTCTCTCTCTGTCTCTCACTCTCTGGTCTCTCTCTCTCTCTCAATTCAATTCAATTCAAATAGCTTTATTGGCATGACTGTAAATATTGCAATATTGCCAAAGCATGAAATATTTGTACAAACACAGATAAAAGACATAGTATAGTTTAAACAACAGATAGATTTTGAACGCTTGTGAACATAACCACAGTGTTAATATAGTGTATGATAACACTTAACAACATACACTGTGGTATATAACACACATCATAACATATATAACACACATCATAACATATATAACACACATCATAACATATATAACACACATCATAACATATATAACACACATCATAACACATATAACACACATCATAACATATATAACACACATCATAACATATATAACACACATCATAACACATATAACACACATCATAACATATATAACACACATCATAACATATATAACACACATCATAACACATATAACACACATCATAACATATATAACACACATCATAACATATATAACACACATCATAACACATATAACACACATCATAACATATATAACACACATCATAACATATATAACACACATCATAACACATATAACACACATCATAACATATATAACACACATCATAACATATATAACACACATCATAACACATATAACACACATCATAACATATATAACACACATCATTACATATATAACACACATCATTACATATATAAACAACATCATAAACATATATAACACACATCATAACATATATAACACACATCATAACATATATAACACACATCATAACATATATAACACACATCATAACATATATAACACACATCATAACATATACAACACACATCATAACATATATAACACACATCATAACATATATAACACACATTCACCTACTGTCTCTCAGGCTATGACACATCCATACATATCTTGCAGCAATATTCGTGTTCCCTGTCCCTCTCCTAGTATTATTTTCATTTGTTCAGTTTCTCTCAATGCTATAAAGTTTGGGATTACTGTATTAAGTTTAGTCATATAGGAATCTCTAATAGTTTCATACTTGTGACAGTATAGCAGAAAGTGTGCTTCTGTTTCCATCTCTCCCGTGTTACAGTGAACACAAACTCTTTGTTCTCTGGCAGCCAGTTTTTTCTGTTGTCTGCCAGTCTCGATGGCCAACATGTGATCACTGACTCTATATTTTACTTGTTAACTGTCTTAGTTTTGAATTTTTGATAGTTTGGAGATATTCTTCGAATTTGTAATTTAATTTTAGGCTTCGGTAAAATTTTAATTTGTTTTGTGTCTTTGTTTCTTGCTCCCAGTGTTCCAGATATGTATTTTTGGCTTGTGTAATAATTTGATTTATTCTAATATTTGAGGCAGTGATAGTTTGGGACTGGTCAGGGTTGGTTAGTCTTGTAATGACTTGACATAATGAATTCTTTTCTGGGTTTAGTTCTTGTGTTTTTAGAGCTTTATGTTGCAGGGAATCTACTGGACTGGACTTTAAGTGAACCCAAAATTTAAGGGATCTTTTTTGCATGTTGATAATTAATGGGAACCTGGCCTAATTCTGCCCTACACGCATCTCTCTCTCTCTCTGGTCTCTCTGGTCTCTCTCTCTCTCTGGTCTCTCTCTGGTCACTCTCTCTCTCTCTGGTCTCTCTCTCTGGTCTCTCTGTCTCTCTCTCTGGTCTCTCTGGTCTCTCTCTCTCTTTCTGGTCTCTCTCTGGTCACTCTCTCTCTCTCTGGTCTCTCTCTCTGGTCTCTCTCTGGTCTCTCTCTGGTCACTCTCTCTCTCTCTCTCTCTCTCTCTGG
>CM065659.1:21297773-21312773 GCA_033220385.1 Triplophysa yarkandensis
TCATCGCTGAGACGTCTGCTATCAGATGTCATCCAGACCTCCAGAAGACGTCTGTAAGATGTCAATGATTAAGAATGGATGTTCAAGAGCTTCAGATCTGAGATATACAGGGAGTCTTGAGACACCATTTGTCCTGATGTTGAATAAACACAAAGCCTGGGCTGTCCTCGCTCTCTATAGGGGGCCGGAGCTTTGAGAGTGTTGTGTTTAAAGTGGAGGTGTTAAACACCTTCCCCTGAGATAAAAGATGATTAATACCTTTGAACGAGAGCCGCTTAAAGTCTCTTAAGCACTTCATTAGTGAAAGGATGGGCACGGATCTCACCGTCAAACACAAGACGTTCTCTTTGATGTTCCTGTCACCACACAGCAGGCTTCCCAATGATGGAAATTTGATTACTTGTCTCTCATTCATTTAACAGAGAGACGAGGAGAGGAGGTCAGTATAAAAGCCTGACACACGGCACACATCCCAGCAGAGAGAGAGAGACCAGAGACCAGAGAGAGAGACCAGAGAGAGAGACCAGAGAGAGACCAGAGAGAGAGAGAGAGAGACCAGAGAGAGAGAGACCAGAGAGAGAGAGACCAGAGAGAGAGAGACCAGAGAGAGAGAGACCAGAGAGAGACCAGAGAGAGAGAGACCGGAGAGAGACCAGAGAGAGAGAGACCAGACAGAGACCAGAGAGAGAGAGACCAGAGAGAGAGAGACCAGAGAGAGACCAGAGAGAGAGAGACCAGAGAGAGAGAGACCAGAGAGAGACCAGAGAGAGAGAGACCAGAGAGAGACCAGAGAGAGAGAGACCGGAGAGAGACCAGAGAGAGAGAGACCAGAGAGAGACCAGAGAGAGAGAGACCAGAGAGAGAGAGACCGGAGAGAGAGAGACCAGAGAGAGAGAGAGACCAGAGAGAGAGAGAGAGAGAGACCGGAGAGAGAGAGGACCAGAGAGAGACCAGAGAGAGACCAGAGAGAGAGAGACCAGAGAGAGAGAGACCGGAGAGAGAGAGACCAGAGAGAGAGAGAGACCAGAGAGAGAGAGAGAGAGAGACCAGAGAGAGAGAGACCGGAGAGAGAGAGACCAGAGAGAGACCAGAGAGAGACCAGAGAGAGAGAGACCAGAGAGAGAGAGACCGGAGAGAGAGAGACCAGAGAGAGAGAGAGACCAGAGAGAGAGAGACCGGAGAGAGAGAGACCAGAGAGAGAGAGAGACCAGAGAGAGAGAGAGAGAGAGACCAGAGAGAGAGAGTCAGAGAGAGAGAGAGACCAGAGAGAGAGAGAGACCAGAGAGAGAGAGACCAGAGAGAGAGACCAGAGAGAGAGATGAAGATGGATTTACTTCTGGTGTTTCTTCTGCTCAGCATAGTTCATCCAATCTGTGAGTATTGATTATTGATTATATCTTCATGTCTGATATCTAATCTGTGAGTATTGATTATTGATTATATCTTCATGAATGATATCTAATCTGTGAGTATTGATTATTGATTATATCTTCATGTCTGATATCTAATCTGTGAGTATTGATTATTGATTATTGATTATATCTTCATGTCTGATATCTAATCTGTGAGTATTGATTATTGATTATATCTTCATGAATGATATCTAATCTGTGAGTATTGATTATTGATTATATCTTCATGACTGATATCTAATCTGTGAGTATTGATTATTGATTATATCTTCATGACTGATATCTAATCTGCGAGTATTGATTATTGATTATATCTTCATGACTGATATATAATCTGTGAGTATTGATTATTGATTATATCTTCATGTCTGATATCTAATCTGCGAGTATTGATTATTGATTATTGATTATATCTTCATGTCTGATATCTAATCTGCGAGTATTGATTATTGATTATATCTTCATGACTGATATCTAATCTGTGAGTATTGAGTATTGATTATTGATTATTTCTTCATGACTGATATCTAATTTGTGAGCATTGATTATTGATTATTGATTATATCTTCATGTCTGATATCTAATCTGCGATTATTGATTATTGATTATTGATTATATCTTCATGTGTGATATCTAATCTGCGAGTATTGATTATTGATTATATCTTCATGTCTGATATCTAATCTGTGAGTATTGATTATTGATTATATCTTCATGAATGATATCTAATCTGTGAGTATTGATTATTGATTATATCTTCATGTCTGATATCTAATCTGTGAGTATTGATTATTGATTATTGATTATATCTTCATGTCTGATATCTAATCTGTGAGTATTGATTATTGATTATATCTTCATGAATGATATCTAATCTGTGAGTATTGATTATTGATTATATCTTCATGACTGATATCTAATCTGTGAGTATTGATTATTGATTATATCTTCATGACTGATATCTAATCTGCGAGTATTGATTATTGATTATATCTTCATGACTGATATATAATCTGTGAGTATTGATTATTGATTATATCTTCATGTCTGATATCTAATCTGCGAGTATTGATTATTGATTATTGATTATATCTTCATGTCTGATATCTAATCTGCGAGTATTGATTATTGATTATATCTTCATGACTGATATCTAATCTGTGAGTATTGAGTATTGATTATTGATTATTTCTTCATGACTGATATCTAATTTGTGAGCATTGATTATTGATTATTGATTATATCTTCATGTCTGATATCTAATCTGCGATTATTGATTATTGATTATTGATTATATCTTCATGTGTGATATCTAATCTGCGAGTATTGATTATTGATTATATCTTCATGTCTGATATCTAATCTGTGAGTATTTAGTATTGATTATTGATTATATCTTCATGACTGATATCTAATCTGTGAGTATGGATTATTGATTATTAATTATATCTTCATGACTGATATCTAATCTGTGAGTATTGATTATTGATTATATCTTCATGTCTGATATCTAATCTGTGAGTATTGATTATTGATTATATCTTCATGACTGATATCTAATTTGTGAGCATTGATTATTGATTATTTCTTCATGACTGATATCTAATTTGTGAGCATTGATTATTGATTATATCTTCATGTCTGATATCTAATCTGCGAGTATTGATTATTGATTAATTCTTCATGTCTGATATCTAATCTGTGAGTATTGATTATTGATTATATCTTCATGTCTGATATCTAATCTGCGAGTATTAATTATTGATTATATCCTTATGACTGATATATAATCTGCGAGTATTGATTATTGATTATTTCTTCATGACTGATATCTAATTAGGGAGCATTGATTATTGATTATTTATTCATTCTTTATGACTCATATCTAATCTGTGAGTATTGATTATTTATTCATGTCTGATATCTAATCTGCGAGTATTGATTATTGATTAATTCTTCATGTCTGATATCTAATCTGCGAGTATTGATTATATCTTCATGACTGATATCTAATCTGTGAGTATTTAGTATTGATTATTGATTATATCTTCATGACTGATATCTAATCTGTGAGTATGGATTATTGATTATTAATTATATCTTCATGACTGATATCTAATCTGTGAGTATTGATTATTGATTATATCTTCATCTCTGATATTTAATCTGCGAGTATTGATTATTGATTATATCTTCATGTCTGATATCTAATCTGTGAGTATTGAGTATTGATTATTTCTTCATGACTGATATCTAATTTGTGAGCATTGATTATTGATTGATTCTTCATGTCTGATATCTAATCTGCGAGTATTGATTATTGATTATATCTTCATGTCTGATATCTAATCTGTGAGTATTGAGTATTGATTATTTCTTCATGTCTGATATCTAATCTGCGAGTATTAATTATTGATTATATCATTATGACTGATATCTAATCTGTGAGTATTGATTATTGATTATATCTTCATGTCTGATATCTAATCTGCGAGTATTGATTATTGATTAATTCTTCATGTCTGATATCTAATCTGCGAGTATTGATTATATCTTCATGACTGATATCTAATCTGTGAGTATTTATTATTGATTACATCTTCATGACTGATATCTAATCTGCGATTATTGATTATTTATTCATGTCTGATATCTAATCTGCGAGTATTGATTATTGATTAATTCTTCATGACTGATATCTAATCTGTGAGTATTGATTATTTATTCATGTCTGATATCTAATCTGCGAGTATTGATTATTGATTAATTCTTCATGTCTGATATCTAATCTGTGAGTATTGATTATTGATTATATCTTCATGTCTGATATCTAATCTGCGAGTACTGATTAGTGATTATTGATTATTTATTCATGACTGATATCTAATCTGTGATTATTGATTATATCTTCATATCTGATATCTAATCTGCGAGTATTGATTATTGATTATATCTTCATGACTGATATCTAATCTTTGAGTACTGATAATTGATTATTGATTAATTCTTCATGTCTGATATCTAATCTGTGATTATTGATTATATCTTCATATCTGATATCTAATCTGCGAGTATTGATTATTGATTATATCTTATTGACTGATATCTAATCTGTGAGTACTGATTATTGATTATATCTCCATGATTGATATCTAATCTGTGAGTATTGATTATTGATAATATCTTCATGACTGATATCTAATCTGTGAGTATTGAGTATTGATTATTGATAATATCTTCATGACTGATATCTAATCTGTGAATATTGATTATTGATGATTGATTATATCTCCATGATTGATATCTAATCTGTGAGTATTGATTAGTGATTATATCTTCATGACTGATATCTAATCTGTGAGTATTGATTATTGATTATATCTTCATGACTGATATCTAATCTGTGAGTATTGATTATTGATTATATCTTCATGACTGATATCTAATCTGTGAGTATTGATTATTGATTATATCTTCATGTCTGATATCTAATCTGTGAGTATTGATTATTGATTATATCTTCATGTCTGATATCTAATCTGTGAATATTGATTATTGATTATTGATTATATCTCCATGATTGATATCTAATCTGTGAGTATTGATTATTGATTATATCTTCATGACTGATATCTAATCTGTGAGTATTTATTATTGATTATATCTTCATGACTGATATCTAATCTGTGAGTATTGATTATTGATTATATCTTCATGACTGATATCTAATCTGTGAGTATTGATTATTGATTATATCTTCATGTCTGATATCTTATCTGTGAGTATTGATTATTGATTATATCTTCATGACTGATATCTAATCTGCGAGTATTGATTATTGATTATATCTTCATGACTGATATCTAATCTGTGAGTATTGATTATTGATTATTGATTATATCTTCATGTCTGATATCTAATCTGTGAGTATTGATTATTGATTATTGATTATATCTTCATGTCTGATATCTAATCTGTGAGTATTGATTATTGATTATATCTTCATGTCTGATATCTAATCTGTGAGTATTGATTATTGATTATATCTTCATTTCTGATATCTTATCTGCGAGTATTGATTATTGATTATATCTTCATGACTGATATCTAATCTGTGAGTACTGATTATTGATTATTGATTATATCTTCATGTCTGATATCTAATCTGTGAGTATTGATTATTGATTATATCTTCATGACTGATATCTAATCTGTGAGTATTGATTATTGATTATATCTCCATGATTGATATCTAATCTGTGAGTATTGATTATTGATTATATCTTCATGTCTGATATCTAATCTTTGAGTATTGATTATTGATTATATCTTCATGTCTGATATCTAATCTGCGAGTATTGAGTATTGATTATTGATAATATCTTCATGACTGATATATAATCTGTGAGTATTGATTGTTGATTATTGATTATTTATTCATGACTGATATCTAATCTGTGAGTATTGATTGTTGATTATTGATTATTTATTCATGACTGATATCTAATCTGTGAGTACTGATTATTGATTATTGTTTATATCTTCATGGCTGATATCTAATCTGAGATTATTGATTATTGATTAATTATTTGTGACTGATATCTAATCTGTGAGTATTTATTATTGATTATTGATTATATCTTCATGTCTGATATCTAATCTGCGAGTATTGATTATTGATTATATCTTCATGACTGATATCTAATCTGTGAGTATTGAGTATTGATTATTGATTATTTCTTCATGACTGATATCTAATTTGTGAGCATTGATTATTGATTATTGATTATATCTTCATGTCTGATATCTAATCTGCGAGTATTGATTATTGATTATTGATTATATCTTCATGTGTGATATCTAATCTGCGAGTATTGATTATTGATTATATCTTCATGTCTGATATCTAATCTGTGAGTATTTAGTATTGATTATTGATTATATCTTCATGACTGATATCTAATCTGTGAGTATGGATTATTGATTATTAATTATATCTTCATGACTGATATCTAATCTGTGAGTATTGATTATTGATTATTTCTTCATGACTGATATCTAATTTGTGAGCATTGATTATTGATTAATTCTTCATGACTGATATCTAATCTTAGAGTATTGATTATTGATTATATCTTCATGTCTGATATCTAATCTGCGAGTATTGATTATTGATTAATTCTTCATGTCTGATATCTAATCTGTGAGTATTTGTTATTGATTATTTCTTCATGACTGATATCTAATTTGTGAGCATTGATTATTGATTATATCCTCATGACTGATATCTAATATGCGAGTATTGATTATTGATTATATCCTCATGACTGATATCTAATATGCGAGTATTGATTATTGATAATATCTTCATGACTGATATCTAATCTGTGAGTATTGATTATTGATTATATCTTCATGTCTGATATCTAATCTGCGAGTATTGATTATTGATTAATTCTTCATGTCTGATATCTAATCTGTGAGTATTGATTATTGATTATATCTTCATGTCTGATATCTAATCTGCGAGTATTAATTATTGATTATATCCTTATGACTGATATCTAATCTGTGAGTATTGATTATTGATTATATCTTCATGTCTGATATCTAATCTGCGAGTATTGATTATTGATTAATTCTTCATGTCTGATATCTAATCTGCGAGTATTGATTATTGATTATTTCTTCATGACTGATATCTAATTAGGGAGCATTGATTATTGATTATTTATTCATTCTTTATGACGCATATCTAATCTGTGAGTATTGATTATTTATTCATGTCTGATATCTAATCTGCGAGTATTGATTATTGATTATATCTTCATGTCTGATATCTAATCTGCGAGTATTGATTATATCTTCATGACTGATATCTAATCTGTGAGTATTTATTATTGATTACATCTTCATGACTCATATCTAATCTGCGATTATTGATTATTTATTCATGTCTGATATCTAATCTGCGAGTATTGATTATTGATTAATTCTTCATGACTGATATCTAATCTGTGAGTATTGATTATTGATTAATTCTTCATGTCTGATATCTAATCTGTGAGTATTGATTATTGATTATATCTTCATGTCTGATATCTAATCTGCGAGTATTGATAATTGATTATTGATTATATTTTCATGACTGATATCTAATCTGAGATTATTGATTATATCTTCATGTCTGATATCTAATCTGCGAGTATTGATAATTGATTATTGATTAATTCTTCATGTCTGATATCTAATCTGTGATTATTGATTATATCTTCATATCTGATATCTAATCTGCGAGTATTGATTATTGATTATATCTTATTGACTGATATCTAATCTGTGAGTACTGATTATTGATTATATCTCCATGATTGATATCTAATCTGTGAGTATTGATTATTGATAATATCTTCATATCTGATATCTAATCTGCGAGTATTGATTATTGATTATATCTTATTGACTGATATCTAATCTGTGAGTATTGATTATTGATAATATCTTCATGACTGATATCTAATCTGTGAGTATTGAGTATTGATTATTGATAATATCTTCATGACTGATATCTAATCTGTGAATATTGATTATTGATGATTGATTATATCTCCATGATTGATATCTAATCTGTGAGTATTGATTATTGATTATATCTTCATGACTGATATCTAATCTGTGAGTATTGATTATTGATTATATCTTCATGACTGATATCTAATCTGTGAGTATTGATTATTGATTATATCTTCATGACTGATATCTAATCTGTGAGTATTGATTATTGATTATATCTTCATGTCTGATATCTAATCTGTGAGTATTGATTATCGATTATATCTTCATGACTGATATCTAATCTGTGAGTATTGATTATTGATTATATCTTCATGTCTGATATCTAATCTGTGAATATTGATTATTGATTATTGATTATATCTCCATGATTGATATCTAATCTGTGAGTATTGATTATTGATTATATCTTCATGACTGATATCTAATCTGTGAGTATTTATTATTGATTATATCTTCATGACTGATATCTAATCTGTGAGTATTGATTATTGATTATATCTTCATGACTGATATCTAATCTGTGAGTATTGATTATTGATAATATCTTCATATCTGATATCTAATCTGCGAGTATTGATTATTGATTATATCTTATTGACTGATATCTAATCTGTGAGTATTGATTATTGATAATATCTTCATGACTGATATCTAATCTGTGAGTATTGAGTATTGATTATTGATAATATCTTCATGACTGATATCTAATCTGTGAATATTGATTATTGATGATTGATTATATCTCCATGATTGATATCTAATCTGTGAGTATTGATTATTGATTATATCTTCATGACTGATATCTAATCTTTGAGTATTGATTATTGATTATATCTTCATGACTGATATCTAATCTGTGAGTATTGATTATTGATTATATCTTCATGACTGATATCTAATCTGTGAGTATTGATTATTGATTATATCTTCATGTCTGATATCTAATCTGTGAGTATTGATTATCGATTATATCTTCATGACTGATATCTAATCTGTGAGTATTGATTATTGATTATATCTTCATGTCTGATATCTAATCTGTGAATATTGATTATTGATGATTGATTATATCTCCATGATTGATATCTAATCTGTGAGTATTGATTATTGATTATATCTTCATGACTGATATCTAATCTGTGAGTATTGATTATTGATTATATCTTCATGACTGATATCTAATCTGTGAGTATTGATTATTGATTATATCTTCATGACTGATATCTAATCTGTGAGTATTGATTATTGATTATATCTTCATGTCTGATATCTAATCTGTGAGTATTGATTATTGATTATATCTTCATGACTGATATCTAATCTGCGAGTATTGATTATTGATTATATCTTCATGACTGATATCTAATCTGTGAGTATTGATTATTGATTATATCTTCATGACTGATATCTAATCTGAGAGTATTGATTATTGATTATATCTTCATGACTGATATCTAATCTGTGAGTATTGATTATTGATTATTGATTATATCTCCATGACTGATATTTAATCTGTGAATATTGATTATTGATTATTGATTATATCTTCATGACTGATATCTAATCTGTGAGTATTGAGTATTGATTATTGATAATATCTTCATGTCTGATATCTAATCTGTGAGTATTGAGTATTGATTATTGATAATATCTTCATGACTGATATCTAATCTGTGAGTCCTGATTATTGATTATTGATTATATCTTCATGTCTGATATCTAATCTGTGAGTACTGATTATTGATTATATCTTCATGTCTGATATCTAATCTGTGAGTATTGAGTATTGATTATATCTTCATGACTGATATCTAATCTGTGAGTATTGAGTATTGATTATATCTTCATGGCTGATATCTAATCTGTGAGTACTGATTATTGATTATATCTTCATGACTGATATCTAATCTGTGAATATTGATTATTGATTATATCTTCATGGCTGATATCTAATCTGTGAGTACTGATTATTGATTATATCTTCATGACTGATATCTAATCTGTGAGTATTGAGTATTGATTATATCTTCATGACTGATATCTAATCTGTGAGTACTGATTATTGATTATTGATTATATCTTCATGACTGATATCTAATCTGTGAGTATTGATTATTGATTATATCTTCATGATTGATATCTAATCTGTGAGTATTGAGTATTGATTATTTCTTCATGACTGATATCTAATCTTAGAGTATTGATTATTGATTAATTCTTCATGACTGATATCTAATCTTAGAGTATTGATTATTGATTAATTCTTCATGACTGATATCTAATCTGTGAGTACTGATTATTGATTATTGATTATATCTTCATGACTGATATCTAATCTTTGAGTATTGATTATTGATTATATCTTCATGACTGATATCTAATCTTTGAGCATTGATTATTGATTAATTCTTCATGACTGATATCTAATCTGAGAGTATTGATTATTGATTATTTTTTCATGTCTGATATCTAATCTACAAGTATTGATTATTAATAATTGATTAATTCTTCATGTCTTATATCTAATCTGTGAGTATTGATTATTGATTATTTCTTCATGACTGATATCTAATTTGTGAGCATTGATTATTGATTATTGATTATATCTTCATGACTGATATCTAATCTGTGAATATTGATCATTGATTATTTCTTCATGACTGATATCTAATCTGTGAGTACTGATTATTGATTATTGATTATTTCTTCATGACTGATATCTAATCTGTAAGTATTGATTATTGATTATTTCTTCATGACTGATATGTAATCTGCGACTATTGATTATTGATTATATCTTCATGACTGATATCTAATCTGAGATTATTGATTATTGATTAATTATTTGTGATTGATATCTAATCTGTGAGTACTGATTATTGATTATTGATTATTTCTTCATGACTGAAATCTTATCTGTGAGTATTGATTATTGATTATTTCTTCATGACTGATATCTAATCTGTGAGTATTGATTATTGATTATATCTTCATGAGGGATATCTAATCTGTGAGTATTGATTATTGATTATATCTTCATGACTGATATCTAATCTGTGAGTACTGATCATTGATTATTGATTATATCTTCATGACTGATATCTAATCTGTGAGTACTGATTATTGATTATATCTTCATGACTGATATCTAATCTGTCAGTATTGATTATTGATTATATCTTCATGACTGATATCTAATCTGTGAGTATTTTTTATTGATTATTGATTATATCTTCATGACTGATATCTAATCTGTGAGTACTGATTATTGATTATATCTTCATAACTGATATCTAATCTGTGAGTATTGATTATTGATTATTGATTATATCATCATGACTGATATCTAAACTGAGATTATTGATTATATCTTCATAACTGATATCTAATCTGTGAGTATTGATTATTGATTATTGATTAGTTCTTTGTGACTGATATCTAATCTGTGAGTACTGATTATTGATTATTGATTATATCTTCATGACTGATATCTAATCTGTGAGTATTGATCATTGATTATTGATTATATCTTCATGACTGATATCTAATCTGGGAGGATTGATTATTGATTAATTCTTTGTGACTGATATCTAATCTGCGAGTAATGATTATTGATTATATCTTCATGACTGATATCTAATCTGTGAGTATTGATTATTGATTATTGATTATTGATTATATCTTCATGACTGATATCTAATCTGTGAGTATTGATTATTGATTATTGATTATATCTTGTGACACTTGTGGTTCTTCATGAGAAATTATCCATTGTGAAACTTTTTATCTTCATGTCTTTTGGGGATATTGTGGCACAACATTGCATTTTATTTAACAAAATATTTTGTTGAGAATTTATTTAAATTACACTGAAAAATTCCTTAATTGAATTACTCAATTAAACCATGGACACCGGTTCCATACAGTTTATTTAATTTAATTCAACATAATTCAACATAATTTATTTAATTAACATAATTCAACATAAAATATTTTTTTTAAAAATTTAAAATGTTAAAAATGTAATCATGTCCAATTCCTCGTTTAATTGACTATCATTAATTTATTCAAGTAAAGTGTCTGCTAAATGACTAATTGTAAACGTAAAACTAATAGTTATTGTACATTAAAAATAATAATAAATTATAATAAATAAGAATGAAGTAAATACATAGATGAATACATAAATAAAGTAACCTCAAATATAAATAAAACATGATTTATTTTTGGTCAATTAAATAAAAAGAAAAAACACACTTTTATTCAAAGCTTTTTCACAGGTACAATTTTTAATTCATTAGTAATATTAATGAGGACTTTTGTGTGTAGTTTGTGAGTTTTTGTGTATTTGTGTTGTGTAGATTCAGCTTCTGTGGACAGGAACTTATTTACAGAGCGCGCGTGCTGCAGACGGCAGAGTCACGTGACTAACATCGGCAGAGGTGAGTCTGTCGCCCTCTATCGGGCGCGCAGGGAACGACACGTGCATTTCTGTAATGTTTTTTTATTTATTATTTTAGCATTTTATCAAATTATGCATAGCCAGAAGAAACAAACTTTACTAATGGACAGTCTATAAAAATACACTTTTTGACCTGCAATGCTTTTTTATAAGTTTCTAATAGAATAATGTAATATATTTATTAACTAACATTTATTGTTTATTTTACTATTTACAGCACAGAACAAATATTAAACTGATAATCACTTAGGAACAGTTTAAGAAATGTAACTCTAAAGAAAAACTATATGTACTATAAATGTGTGTGTTATGGATTCTGTTTCCATAGAAAAAAATTTTTTTTATATATATATATATATACTTTTTGTAACTTCTCTCTCTGTGTAACTCGGTAACATTGTTGTAGCACTTGTTCATCTATTGTTGTATCGACTATTTACCGCTTCATTGTCTCCTCGACTATTGTAAGTCGCTTTGGATAAAAGCGTCTGCTAAATGACTAAATGTAAATGTAAATGTAATGTTTCCTCCTGTTTTATTTGCTATAATAATGTTATTATAACAGAATAAATCTGCATCGCCTGCTTCAGTTCAATGCCTAAAGGTTTCGTGTTATGTCCCAGATATTTCTGGCAGTCCTGTGAATGTGGATGTCGGTGTGTGTAAATCTCATTGTGGGCAGTCAGCATCGGCGGATGCCAGTCTCCGGGCCTCCAGGTTCTCCTCAATGCTGGATTACCTGCGGAACAAGAAGGTAAAGAAATCCCACAGGTGACCAGACGAGAGACACATGTCTCATCTCTCAAAGTAAATGCTGCACACAAATTTGCCCAAAGACCATTTTAATACTGTGTATCGTTTTAAAAGAATAATGTTCACATGAATGTACATGTACAAGCATAGATGAATCTCTCTGCATGTCTGTCGTAGATGAAACGGCTGGAGTCATCGTCATCATACTCAGGGGTCACGGACTCCTCCGGCGGTTCTCCGTCCTGTGGCCTGAGCTCCACCTGTGAGCCTGCTGGCGTCCGCGTGGATAGAGTGATGTTGTATGACGGTCTGCGAGAGGTTGAGATCATCCAGGACTGCCACTGTGAAGCTAGAATGATTCAATGTGTCCGAGCACCGGCATTGAAGACGTACTACTCCGACACTCCATATGAGACTGTTATAGACACTGGCAAGTGTGCGGGAGTGAAAGGAGCTCCGGGTGAGACACAAACATACAGACACATATTCAGAATGCTCAAACGGTTATTAGATACACTGGCTCTAAATAGACTTTTGAACCCTGTTAACAAAGCGTTTCAAATGTACAAAAATCTTTCAAATGAAATGCAAAATAAGATGTTGGATTGAGTGTTAAAGTGCACATTCGAAACGGATGTTTTTACAAAACGATTTAGAAATAAATAAACATTTGGTTGTGGTTATCCAGCAGCAAAATACCCTGAATTATTTTTAATAAAGATGCAAATCTTAAAAATCAAAGGATCTACTTTTGTAATACAAAATAAAAGAAAATAGATGGAGCAACTACACATTTTTTATAAACTTTGTGAAATGATGAACTTAGGGACGATCTGATGACGACCTGTGGATCTTGTTTTGATCTTCAATGTTTGTGATTTGTCTCTTGAAGTGCTGAATAAAAATGTCTTTTTCAGAGGGATTTTCCTGCGTTCCCACAAAGTTTGATTCAACGCTCATTGAAACTCCAAATAAAGTGGAATTGATTCAGACTGTGGCTCAGTGCAAACTGATGGAGGCCTGTTACAGAATCCCGTATGTGGAATATCACTATGAGATCACGTTTGATAATGACGGAGTCAAAGCGGAGAGTCTCAGGGTGAGTAAACCAACACAAACCATCATTTCATGACCTCACACACAATATAAGCGTTTATACGACACTTTTATACAACAAACCAAGAGGGCCTGGCTGGATCTAAATCCTGTTTTAAGATTCGATCGTCTGTTTGTTGGAAAAGAAGGAAATGTCACACCTCTGGATAGAGGAAATCAGTCATTTCCCCCATTAACTGAACACAAAGAGGACCTGAATCTCCAAAAACGTCCAATCCACATTCTCATTCAATGACTCGTGAGATGGTTTAACGTAACATATCAACTTTATTTCATTGGAGAATTCACTTATTGTAAACCTTCAGAGCAGATCAGCAAGTATATTCAGTCCTTCCATAACAAGATTAAGAGATTAACGTTCTCCCGACAGTGAAATAAATGAATAAAGCTCATGGAGATGTGTGGAAACACTGGTGTGTCTGTCACAGTGCTGGTAGAAGGTGTGAGGAGGCCCAAATGGTCCCTGCAGGTGCCAAATCAAAGCACTTAGCATGTTAACAGGACGTCCCACATTAACAGCAGGTGGTGAACCTCTCTCTCTCTCTCTCTCTCTCACTTTCTCTCTCTCTTGTGTTGCTAATATTCCTACAGGAAATAGACGTGGGCAGATGTTTGGGAAGCTGCACCACGGGGAGTTGCTGTCTTCTCAGGTACACGACAAACCAGCCAATCTCACACACA
>CM065659.1:21317773-21319102 GCA_033220385.1 Triplophysa yarkandensis
AGTGGCCAGAAGTGAGAAGATCCTCACCGCTGAACTTCATCTGTTCAAGCTCCGACCTCAAGCATCACTCATGTCCAACAGACATCACTTCTGTCAGGTATGTCCATTTCGAAGCCATTCAACCATCGAACAGAGAACAAGAACGTCTGACCAGATGTTCATGTGATGTTTCCTCGTCCGCAGGTCAACGTCTATCAGATTCTGGACAGCAGTAAGATGAATGTTTCTCAAGGGAAGAAGCTGCTGTCATCCAGACTGGTTCCAATTTATTCCAATGGCTGGGAGGTTTTCACCATCACACAAGCTGTAAGTATCTGTTTGCTTGGGTTTAAGAGAGCGATGAGATGAGATCTTCAGGTTCCTGATGGATATCAATACATACATAGTTTCTCATTGTCCTTGAATGATGTTTGATGTGTTTTTTCTTCAGGTAAGATCTTGGATGGCAGATGAGGGCAGTAATCTGGGTCTGTTGGTGACGGTTAGAACGCTCGCAGGCATTCACATGGATCTGAAGGCCGTGCGTTTCGCATCGGGTCGTGATCACCATCACAGCAAGCAGCCCATGCTGGTTCTGTTCACAGACGACGGCCGACGGACCACGGCTTTAGAGAACGCTCTCAAAGGTACAGACAGATGAGATTGTGTATACAAATACACGCTTGTTCTTTGGGCTTACATAAGATCTTTGTTCTAAACCCAAATTCTATTTCTTCAGGCTCAGATGATACTGCAACTGCATCCAGTCTTCCGTTTCCCAGCCCTCCTCGGCCATCAGCGCCCCGTCGCATGGCTCGCTCCACAGACTACGATGAAGGCGGAGAGATGACGTGTCAACGTCTGCCTCTCTATGTGGACTTTGAGGAGATCGGCTGGTCAGGCTGGATTGTGTCGCCTCGTGGCTACAACGCTTACCACTGCAAGGGTTCCTGTCCATTCCCTCTGGGACAAAACATGAGGCCGACAAACCACGCCACGGTGCAGTCCATCATCAACGCCCTTAAACTCACCAAAGGCATTGAGACTCCGTGCTGTGTTCCAGACAAACTCTTCAGTATTAATCTGCTGTATTTTGATGATGATGAGAATGTGGTTTTGAAGCAGTATGATGATATGGTGGCCGGGAGCTGCGGATGCCACTGATCTCTGGACTGAAGTGGGATAAAACTAAACATGGACTGGGTTATTGTGACAGAGAGTGTAAATATGTGTAAATAGATCAAATTTAATATATAGAGGAGCTTGAGTTGAGAACTCAACGTTGTTTTGTATAAAAAGGGAAATTTGTATATTGCATGTTGTGAACTATTATAAAGTCTAAATAAATTC
>CM065659.1:21324602-21372822 GCA_033220385.1 Triplophysa yarkandensis
TTTATATCACATTTTTTAATTTAAATGATGTAACAAATCTGATACACTTAAAGGTAATGGTTCACCCCAAACATTGTCCGAAACTGGTATGTGACCCTTCTTCTGTAAAGCATAAAATAATGTTTCTTTAAGTCCCTGTGGTCGATTTATCCCTTATTTTATTTTGCTTTTGATGTGCTTAACCACTGGTGTTTATGATTTGATTTTCAATAAATTTGTATGTTTATATATTAGATATTCTACCCGTGTCTTTGAAAACTCTCTTTTTACGTTCTTGGTTCTACAAAGCCGCGAATGCCCTGATTGGTCAGGATGAGCCAGTCTTTTGTGATTGGTCTATCACTTTAAGTGTGTGTTGCGTTGCCCTACCTCTGGTTCGTCTTACAGTATATAACACTCCTCTACATAATAAAACAGGATTTTCATTAAGTTTTTTGTTTTTTTAAATGACATTTAAGAAATCGAATATCCTAATATTGTTTGTTGTAACCTCATGTTATTTGTCAATCCTAAAGATGGCATCTCAGTCCAGTACCTGCTATGATATTCTGTTGTCTCGATGTACCTGGATCTTCCTTCAATAGTAGTTTAAAACACTGTTAACACAAACATACCTCCAAAAGTGTTTGTTATAATAACTAACTGCAATTATGCGCATTGCGGTTATTTGCATTTAAGAAGTACCCTTGAGTGGTCAGGATGCGGAAGTTCAACGGGTCAAAGGTCAACTGTATGTCCAGGTCCTGTTTAGGGAGTATGGCCTTGTTTTTCTTGCCCTCCTTACCTTTTTGGTCACTCCAAGCACAAAACCCATCCACATTTCTTCATCTCTGTATGAACAGCTTGTGAGTAGATTGAAGGATTTACTTAGCAGATGTTTCCAGCGTTTTTCAATAAATCCATGCTGAAGACATTCAGGGGCAGAGACCCTCCTGTCTGCTGCAGTACTGGCACACAATCGTACAATCACACGCCACATGAGTTGGTATAGAGCATCAAATTTGAATAATAAAAGACAATATCGAGATATCCAGCTTGAACGAAATCATCAATGCCTGCCTTGCATTTGTTATTTCTAGCGCATGAGGTTCGGATGTATACAATAAATAAAACTCAACATTTTATTATCACTTATTTTATCCTAATGACGTTTTTAAAGCATTCAATGGTTAATATGGATTTGCACTAACACACACGAAACAGAAATATTATTCATAACTCAACCACAGAACAGAATTTCAGACTCACAACTTGAACTCGTTCAGTTAATGCAGATGTTTTCTTCTTTTATTATAAAACCCTATTCACTTTATTTGTATATTCAGAAATATTTCTGTACTTGGTCCACCTTGATGTGGAGACACGCAATTTCGCTCAACACGTCTTATTGCGTATTAATACATTGCGGGCCGTGTAAACATAAGGACTACTTTTTTGATACCAGGTGAAGATTTGGACCCAAAGTACTTGTGACATCACTATTCTGCTACATGCTTAACAACCCAGAAATCCCTCTGAACATTGGAGCACCGTGTCTGGGTTAAAGAAAGCAACACCTGCTGTCTTGTTGCAGTCATTTGACTCCCACGTTTGCCTCCGGGGAGGGATGGGACTGCTGGAGAGATCAAGGGAGACTCTTCCGTCGCGGGGAAGTAGTGAACAAGTGTTTAGCCACCTGGCAGCCCTCGGTAATCGCTAGAACAGGTTCAGGGATGAGACTGCTCTCAAGGCCAGGATGTAATGTTTGATGTTTTCATATGCTGACGAAAAAAGCGTGACATTCAAACACAGCAAATGATTTTTTTCTTGGCCTCGTTTATAACTATCAGTGAAGCTACTCTTTTTATTTTTTCGGGCTTAACTTTTGGGTTGAAGCGCTCTCAGATAAGTGTCATGCCTTGTTTATCTGGCATCCATCCGGCCAACAGATGGGTGACAGACCGAGCCTCGTAGAGAACACGTGTGTGCTGGAGGGAGAAAGTCATGACTGAGCCAGATACTGATCTCAGAGCGGGACTGTCACAACAGAAACTGCGATCATTCAAACCCTTACACTGGATGATGTCATACACACACGAGGGTTAACTCACGTGCACTTTTGAGAGTAAGCTTTAATTATATACATTAAAGATCTGTGATGAATTGGCCGCTCTCTCAAATCTGACAAACTATATGTTTATATCTGACCTGAGAATAAGAAAACAGACTTACAAATTAAATCCAATTTGGGATGTTCACACAATATAAACATTTATTTATGATTTGTGTCGCATATGGCTCTTCCATTTGTGGGATGCTAAAGAAAATATTTAGGTTTTTGGTCTTAGGTCCATGATATGGGCCTCAGTGTGGGCCAATGTGGTTCGGTTGCCGACGATTTTCCAAATATCTTTAGGTCCCTAGTTGTGTCCAGAAGAAGAATAAAGAAATATACAAAACATTTTTAATGTCATGACGGTTAATAAATTGGGCTGTACGATGATAGTTTTGGGTGAACTAACATGTACGGTTGAGCTAGTTTGTTTCAAATGGCTGTGACGTTTTTTTAGGTTTTTGAAATTCGTAATCCTTTGAACTTGTCGAGAAGCTTCTCTGAATGACCTCATCCGTTATATGTCATTGATTTCCTAGTTAAATGTTGGACAATGATCTATTGCCTGACCATATGGGATCAGAAAAACAGAGACAGATGTTAATTCCAGTAAAAGGGTGAAATCTTAAGGCAATAATATGTGTCAAATCGTCATTTGAATGCTTTTGTACATTCTATTTCTTTGTTGTAATGTTGTAGTAAAATCCTGGCTGAAGCATTCAAAGACCATCTTGTAAGAGGATGCTGGCACTGGCTTTCCTCGCGCTAGATCTCTTGGGTGACTCCGGGGTTGGTCCGACCGGGCCTTGAGCTGCCCACTGTCGAGAATAAGGAAACAGATTCTCACAAGCATGAAGACTTTGCTCAACATCTTTCTCTTCTGAGCCGCTTATATGGCCGTATCTTGATTAAGAGCTGCCGTGTCCGAGATGTTGCGAATCCGTTTCCCAGGCGACGCTGATAGATGCTTGTTACACTTACAATAAAAAGCTTTTACTATTCTGACAGCACAGATATCAACATTTTGGGGTTGAAATACCCTTGGGTGTCTCTCTTTTAGTTTGTAAAGCATTTGTTCAATTTTAAGTGCATTATTTCTATAGTCAAGTAATGGCTATAGTTTATGATTATCACATCCATAACGCCACATATTCTTCATAAATAGAAACATAAAATGTAAAGTATTTTTACTGAGTTAAAATTAAGTTACTATTTTATGTTTTATAAAGAGCTAACCCGTGATCAATCGTTGGGTACAGTGTTTCTGGTTTATGAATTTTAATTCACATAAGTTCTTTTTTCTGTTTTTCATCTCGCAAGAGCCATGATTTTTCAAAATGCTTTTAATACGAGAAAAACAATGACTTTGATCACAGTAAAAAAGCATCCTACTTCCAAACTGGACTGAATAAATAATTCAAGAGTTGAAGGTCTGGACAAGCAGTTTTATTTTTATGTTTTTTGGATGGAACAGACTTTGACAGTCCCCTCGTGGCCTTCGAGTATGAGACTTGTGCCGTATGCGTTAAGATTTGTTCAGTATTCCATGAAGTGGGAAAGGAGGAGATGATTGACAGATCCTGAACGCTCCGTTGCACTGCTACCGGCTGATTGACACCAGTGGAAAGAGGGATAGTGGGTGAAATGGATTTTGACATTTTGATTTACACACACACACCCGCACACACACAGGCCCAATTTAACCTTGCTCCATTTCCCATCTGAGATTTATCCTCCAGGGCAGTGAAGTGAAGTGTCAGTGTGGGTAAATACACGCTCTCGCCCTTTTAGAGAATGTTCTGCATGTGTCCTCGCTCTGCGTTTGGTCAAGGTCCATTAACTCCACACAGCACTGAGACTTCACTGTGACATTGGACGAATAACAATAGCAGTTCAGTTCATGCCTCAATGTCAGATTTGTTTGGAAAGCTTCTCTGAATCTCATACGGACTTCTGGTCTGGGCTCGTATTTATAAAACTATCACTTAAAATCTGATGGGATGAGATGGGGCTAAAATAAAAATTTTAAAAATAACATCTGCATCATTGACATCACATGCATTTTATATAAAAATAATTCAAAAAAATATACCAAATAAAAAAATTGCTTTATTGAACAGAAGAAAATGTATTTTATATGGCATCAGTCTCAGATTTTCTTGGCCACAAAGATAAATTTGGTTGTTATTCACCTTAAAGGTCCCGTTTTTCATGGTTTCTTGAAGCTTTGATTGTGTTTACAATGCGCAATGTAACTGTATTTTTTCACATCATTTAATTATCTGTATACCGTCGTTTTCACTGTCATAAAAATGGCTGATGACTTCCTTGTTCTAAGGAAGTCCGTCTTTAAGAAAGACGTAACGAGTTCTGATTGGGCCAGCGGCTCCTTTGTTGTGATTCGACAGCAGCTTAGCACATGTTGCCCGGAAAGATCACACGTCTCACCATTCCGTAGAGATGCGTGCGCTCAGTGTTATTGTAAACATATCTTCATTGTTATCAATATGAGCCTGAATCACAACCGGAAAACATAGATGAAGAGGATCGAGTTGAGCCTGCGCAAGCACAACTTTTATTGGAGATTTTTTTTAAACAGCTAAAATTGCTTGAGTGTGTAAAAAAAGTAACTATTAATAAGCATTTAGGTGTCCCTCAGATTCTAAACCATTTTCTTTGTGTGTTTCTTTGTGTGTGTGTTAGTACCAGTGAAATCCCGAAGTTCACTATAAAGAAAGTTAGGGTCTTTAGAAGAAATCACATGTCTTGGACTACAGCAAACACCAGGATTGTAGACATCCGGTTACTTTTGTGACATATGGTCAGCGATCCGTTTAGAAAGTAGCTGACCTCGCAACTGAAGCCAAGTTGACCAATAACGTCGCAAGAACTCCTGATCCAAAATTGCATAATCACAAACACAAACCTCTGGCCTAAACAAACTAGATTTCGGACTTAAAGCGAGACCTTTCAAGGCATCATAAATTTGCTTTCCACTCCCTAAACAACCTTTATCTTCTGCTGTGGTTTGTGCCTATAGCTCCTAAAATGCTTTTTAGATTGACAGTCCAGGGATTGGGAACAGAGACAGGTAGAGCATAATGAAGATGCTTCTTCAAGATGTGATATTACTGAGAGACGGAGGAGAGCAGTCCGTCTTCATTATCTGCCGTTTAAATGAATCATCTACTGTATGCTTCCTCATTATCTGCCATATCAACATATGCCAACAGTTTATAAAGAGCGATGGAGAAAATTACACTTGACATACACTGGAGTTTGTCTCATATCCAGTCAGCATTTTGGCAAGGGGATGTTGACTATAGAGAAGTTTGGAAGTCATTCACTGGAAGTAATTCCGAGTACTTTAGCGTGTGTGTGTGTTTGAAACTTTAGAAATGGGGCGAAGTAATGACTGGTGACAGTAGCTGTGCGGATAACAAGCCTTCCCTGTCTGTCCATTTCCCACTCGGGGTATCCGATTCCCACAGGTAGCTGCTGGAAAAGCTAATGAGGAGACATCCAACATTAGCAGAGAATTCCATGAAGCTTTAGTCTCTGGAGGGTTTCCAACTTATTCGGGGTGATACTAAAACAGGACAGTGGGAAAAAGTGTTCTCATGAATAATTCCTGGACAGTCTTCCTTGTGTACTTTATAGTGGTGCCGTTGACGCAAGCCAAATAAATTTCATGGTACACCATGTAACGTGTTGTTCCTTTTTTGTGATACATCTGATACCTCCACTGTACTCTTTGTAAGTGGTATGTATTCAGATACTGTGATATATGAGGTCATCGCACCCGTGGTTCCTTTCAAGAGCTGAGGGGAATATCACGTGTCCCGTTTGGAGGTTCTGGAGTAACAGCCGCAGTAAACTATTCGGTTTTTTCAAGCGTAATTCCGCTTTTCCTTTTCTAGTCTTGAGTGAGCAAATCCAGATTCTCACACAACTACATCTGGATTAAAGCACGAGAGAGTCGAATACCTTGGAGATTGCGAATTTCTCTATTTAAGACCTGGAAGGCCGCATTTTAGCGCTTCTGTTTAGTGGTCTGCATGGGTCCAAAAAGTCGAAACCAAACCCAATATGAGACCCATGATCATTCAACACAAGGGCCTATGTTATTTCAAAATGGGACCTGTGCAGAATGATGTGATCAAATCCCATCCCAAAAAGCTGGGCCGAGACCCGGTTGCTACACATTCTTTCACATTTAGTCGATTAACAATTTATTGTCTTACCTGATGTTCTGAGATGCCTCCCTGACTATAAAGCGTTCCTCATTGCTTATAATCTTCCGTTCTTTTCATTCCTTTCTCCGATTGAACAAACTTACTAAATCCATTCATTTTCCCAACTTCAAATGTCTCAAGATGACGTATGACAAATGCGTTTTTTTCTAAAGTCAAGTGAAATAAAACGTTGACGGTTATAATGCAGGGTTCCATATTTTATATAAACCTTGACACTGACCTCAAATTGAACATATAACCAGACATTCATTCTTATTCAATAATTTTCTCACGTATTTACATTTACATTTAGTCATTTAGCAGACGCTTTTATCCAAAGTGACTTACAATAGTCGAGGAGACAATGAAGCGGTAAATAGCCGATACAACAATTGGTGAACAAGTGCTACAACAATCTTACCAAGTTACACAGAGAGAGAAGTTACAAAAGTATTTTTTTTTTTTGATAGAGTGAGTAGGTTAGAAAAGAAGTGAGTTAGTGAGTTAGATGTATTTGTTGGCAAACTGGCGATCCTCTGCCCATATTTGCCCCTAAAGGATTAGACCTTTCTTGGATGCTCCTTTTGTACCAATCATAATTACAACGCTTGTTGACATCACCTGTTTCAAATCAGATCGCTATTTAACCATTTGACCCCATTACTGGACCTAAATTGCTCCTGTCCCAACTTTTTTAGAAATGTGTTGCAGGTCTGAATGACTGGCAAGGACGCATATTTACAAATGACATGAAGTTGACCAGACAAAACATGAAATACTTTGTGTTCATATTGTCTGCAATGAAATACAAGTCAAAGTAAATTTAGAAATCAATACTTTCTTTTTTTGTTTGCGTTTTCCATACTGTCCCAACTATTGCTGATTTGGGGTTGTATAATAATCATTGAGAAGGATTGCAATGCTTTTTCTCCATCGCTCATAAAGGCATCAATGATCATCGACCACTTGCAGTATCACTGAGGTGGAGCTCTCTTGGCGACGGCTCTCGTGTTTACATGGGAAAAATCCATATGCAACAATCACTTCTGGGTCAGCCCACAATAATACGTCATCTCTGAGGTTTTCTATACAGTTTGTCTGTAAAAATGGAAGGGGAAAAAACAGAGAACAATACATACCTGTGGAGATGTTGTGATGGGGGCAATCAGAATGTTCAAGGGGTGATGAATGAAGAACATATGGATTTCTCTTCTCTCCTACATGTAATTGCTGGGTTATCCCTTCGTTTTGAAGCTCACATGCAGAATGTGGATATGTCATATGTAAATTGTCTCTTGTATGTTTAAACTGCGTCTCTCATGGTTGTAAAAACATGTTAACCTCACATAATAAACTCAGATCAGACTTTCTATTCTACACATTTATTTGTCATTTACATTGATTCGTTTGCTGTGCGTGTGCGTTCCCTGGCTTGTTCAGCGTAAATTGTGTGTTGGGAATTATGAGATAGCCAGGAGTGTTCTATTTGGCGTTTTAACATTTGTTCTTGAATTACTCGCCCTTAAGTTGCTCCAAACCACAAAGATATTTAGAAAAACGTAAGTAACTAAGTCACCTTAGTTAACACGAAACAGATATTTTGAAGAATGTAGGAAGCATATAGTTCTGGGGCATCTTAGTCTACCATTTTTTTCTAATACGGTAGTCTATCATTGCCCAGAAATTTCAATTATTAACATTCCTTTTGAATATCTTTCTTTGTGTCGAGGTTTGACACAGCTTGAGCGAAATTCAAGAGAAATTTCTCCCCATTGATTATTACAAAACTGCAAATCATGTGATATAATTCACTGTCGTCATCCCAGTCACTGATCAATTTCTATCTGTTAAATAACAGACCTTGGCTAGATACATACTCAAGTTCATGGCAACCTTCCAGTCAAACTCTCTTGTCAATATCCCGCAAGCTCCTGATTGGACAGGAATAATGACCAACAAATCAAAAAGAATGACCAAGGATGGTTAGACTATTCATAAAAGCTTGAGCATGTACAGAAGAGATGCCTTTATGTCAAGAGCTGATTGTCACAGATTTATCATTCACTATATGGACATACAGGTGGGGCATGCTGTCTTCCTATCTCATCAGCAGAAGAAAGACAGGTATTCATACAGATCACACACTTCATTCCACTGGATCATGATTGATACGTTGCGGGGAGCCTGTTTCTTTGTCTTTTAGTTATTCTTACTTTTTATTATAAAGATAAAGGCAAACAACCATTTCAAGAATATGTTAGTTTTGGTTATCTGTTGAGGTGCTTGGATTTTTGTATGTATTGTTGAGTCTGTCATGTTTTTTCAAAGGCATTAGTAATAGGTTTGGTGGCTGCGGGTTATATTGGTGGTCCCGGTGGCACATTGATTCCTCATGTAATTAACAGCGTGACATGCATTTCTCGTTATACTATATAGAGAATACGGTTCATGTGAATGTGCATGACTTCAATTAGGCTTTTAGTGCTTTAAGGAATGTGAGATACTGTGTTTTCGTGAAATTGGTTGGTAACATGCATGTGTTCGAGTTTTAGAGATTTTGTTTTTATTAGCTGGTACATTTACATTTATAATTAGACATTTAGCAGACTCTTTAATACAACCTGACATCCAAAGAATCTAGGAGACAATGAAGCAGTAAACAGCAAAACTGAGCGGCGCTGCGTGTTGTCACATAACAGTGAAAGGAAAAGCCATGCTTGCAAATGACGGATCCCAGTGGCATTGATTATTTCAAACCCATACATGACGAGGTCCGGCACACTTATTTATTTAGAAGTGGGGGGGCGCTAACATTTTTTGTTAAATACCTCTCTAACACTGGATAGTTGCAACCCTGACGGATCCCAATGATTTTATGTAGATCGAGGAGAGCAGTGGCCCAAGCACTGAGCCCTGAGGTACACGGTGCTGGGTCTTTGTATTTGTTTGTGTATGTATCTTTCTGTATATCTCTCTGATTTAAATTAAAAGTTCACCTAGAAACTTAATTTTCAAACCTGTTTTACTTTTTTTTATCAGAAGTACACAGATTAAGATATTTAGTAGGAAACAGGTTTTATTTGTTATAACATGGATGAACGCAAATTATAAAATGGTTCATTCCAATTCTAAATTCTGATTGGTCAGCAGCTGTATCCTATTCATGATACAGCACTGCTATGACTGCTTCATTCAATGGTTCTGAGTATCATTGAATCCCTTAGCAACCACCCTTAGCAACATAAACATAGATTTGTGGCAGTTGAACACTACATATTACAGAGGAAGGCAGGTAATGATTATACTTAATAAAAACTTAATATATATAAAAGTATATGTATTTTTATTTGATATATTTATGTGGTTACTATTTTATAAAATCAATAAAGTTCTCGAGGCCAGGCTTTATGATAAATAATTCAGCTTGAACAGAAAGTTTGATCTTGTGGTAAATATCGATTGTTTTAATACACGTCCTATCCTTTTCTACTCTGTTTTCTGTGAATATTTATGGTGCGGATGTCCTGTGGGCCTTGAAAACACTTCATAGACTGTGACAATACAATAGCAATGTCCTAATAACCACAAAATAAGGGCTAAGCATGTACTCATAGCAACATCTTGACAACCCCCCTCTCTACTGTATGACCAATGGTAGTGTAATAACATTTTTGCTATTATAATTAATTTTCAAAACAGTATTTCCTCCACTCTTCCTCTCTCTTATAAACACCCATCAATATATCTTAAGAGGCCAAAAGCTCAAATCACGGTAAATGTTTGATATATCCAGGGTAATATCCTTTTGGTTCCGCCAGCTGTCTCCGAATGAAGAATAAAACTAAGCTTTCTATTAAAAAAATGAAAAAAGGTTCTTATTCAAAGATTCACGTTCATCACGGTGTCGTTTTTCTTTCATTTGTCTCGTATGTTCTTGACATATTCGGAGACTGAATAGAATCAAGTCGACACACGTTTATTTACATATTGGTTTATTATTCATCCTAAAATATGGATTCATGGTCCTTGATACCAGTCTGATGCACATTGGCACAAAGGTGACAGCTTTATGTGAAAGAAAATGAAAACACGGTACTCGATGTAAGTGCGACACTGACAGCTTCATTAACACTGTAATGAAGTGATAAATGTGATAGAGCAAGCTGAGAAATTCACACAACAGAGATAATTCATGTTATTCAAAACACTTTTATACCGTCTATGGCCGACTTGATGATATGTTAATGTTCTGGATATCCGGGAGGGGGGAGGTACAGTCGAGTGCACTTCATCTCTAACCTTCATAAATTTTCCAGCCTCCTTCATGGAGGATAGACAAGTTGAGCACTAATGCAGGTCTTTCAAGTGAACTCAGTGCAGACAGATGGGCGTTCATTGATGTCACGCTTTCTCTAATGGGGCTCCGATCAGATCTGTCTAGGCTTCAGTCTTTCTAAAACCCATTCCCCATTACTGCGTCTCAGCTCATTCCTGCTCTCTCCGTGTCGTCTTATTTCCTTATGTTTCCTTCCATTTTCAAGTCCTTCCTTCCACTGTTATCGGACTTCATACTTATACACTGCATACTGTATAGTGTTCAGTATATATCTTGAGTTTAGAAAACCCATATATAGCGTTATTCCAATATCTTGTTGAGCATCATTCTGTCAAATGATTCTAATCATCTTCTCAATTAAGCCCTGCTTTAGCCAGATGTCTCTCGTCCAGCTTTTTTATTACCAAGGCCCTTATACTGTAACGTATTCGTTCATTAGCAGAATTTGTGTTTAATATGAAGCTCAGCATCATTGATTCAATTTTGTGAAGCTCCTGAAGGAGAATTCGAGTCGATCATTGCAGTCCAGACACGAACATCTTCTTCTTATCCCCGCCTTTGTGTTCGATCCACGATTCTCAGCTAAAGGGTCCAGAGATAGGGAGAGCGAACGAGACAGTGAGGAATACATCATGATAAATGAAGTTAGATAGACAGTTTTACTAAAGGCACTAAAGTGTCTGGATAGATATTATTTTTGAAGGAACAGCTTGTTCGTGTTTGAATTTCAAAAATAATGGAAAAACACGTTCGGTCTTGGCAGATCCTTTACGTTCGTTTGTCTTCAAATTTTTTATATCCGAGTGTATCGTGGATTTAATTATATATAATCCAGTTCTAAGAGAATAAAAATATTTGGGTCGTACAATTTGTCTTTATATAATCTTGACAATGTCATCATTCACTTTGTGGGATTTCCATGCTGTTTAAGGAGGAGATGTGTTGGAATTTATTGTTTGATTATAAGATTACATATATTTAAGCATTCAAAGTAATCTCTGTTTTTCGCCATTGTTTTCTCAGGGTCTTTCAGAAGTGAAAGCATTAAAGCGTCTGATGTCCTTCCTGTGCTGAGGGAGAAAATAGCATTTGTATCAGGTGAGTGTGACATCTCAGAGATGGTTTGAGCAATTGACAATTAGATAAAAATGAAGGCTTAAAGTCTACAGACAGGTCTGTAATGACATCCACAAAATAATTTTTTCATTATATTGCCCTAACAATTGATTAATAATAAGTATATTTTGAAAAATATGTTGTTCTTGTTTTGGGTAAATCATGCTCATTATTAGTGGAGTAGTTTGTCATTTTAAATACAGACACTGATTTTTCTTGACATGTCAGAAGTGTTCAGAATGCCACAAGCGCACTGCAGGCCATAAGATGAAGAATAAACACATGCAGTTTCACCATTAATTGGCGCGTCTTAAGCGCTCCTTCCTTTAAAGACAAGCCAAATAAAGAGCAGAAGAAACCACGCTTATTTTAACAACATTAATGCAGACACAAAAAGCCGGTAACTGAATACTTTTAGTATAACACCACAGTTACAAAATGCAGCAATATTCAAGTGTATGAATCAGTCTCTGTATTGTTTGCTTCGTGACTTGTTTGTCATATATATTTGATTTTAGACCATTTAATGACATTTTTTAAGCATCATTGATCTGTCAAAAGTCCCCGTAGGACAACATTCAAAATATGACTGTCATAGAACATTTTAGGATGGTTTTATGTAAATCACACACACATTAGTCAGTACTTTAAAAATGTTTCATTCCCGGTTCGGTAAATTTACAATACAGTTTGAGAAAAGAAAAACACAACATAAAATTGCTTGTTGTTATTAATAAACAGTATTTATAACGATCAACATTTGTAAACATAAACAGTGATAGAATGCCTGCTTGGTTTAAATGAAATAATAAAAGAGGCATGACAATAAATAAAATACATCGAATATGAAATGTACTAAAAATATTCAAAATAAGAAGTTGACCTACAGACAGACAAACAGTCCGCCACCTAATGTGTTCAAGTGGGATCTGCTATTTAAAAATAAGTTCTGGAATAGTTTGAATAGGCGTGCATCCCTACACTCGACAGAATTAAAATCTTTCTAAGCGTTCCTTGTTAAGTGATTAATCTGTGACTTAATCGTCATCCACATCTTTAAAGATTTCTTTCCATGATTTTTTATTTGTTAGATTTCTGTTTGTGATACGATAAAGCTTAAGTAATCATGAGCAGGTTATAACTAGAGTTTTTACTATCATAGAATTAAACATGGAGATATTTAGAGGATGTTAATTACAGACCCTGTTTTAGGAATTTAACCAAAAATCTGCGAAGCCCTCATGAGGTGATGGAACCGGAAATACTAAAATGTTCAAAACTGTTTTGATAGTATAAATGTATTTAAAAGGGTGTTTGGCATATGTAATCCATCTTTTTTCTTTTATAATCCCCTCATCTTCACATTGCTTATCAACAACGGATGCCAGGAGAGCATCCCCATGCGCTTTGGTAAAATGGAAAAAGCATGCATGAGAGTAGTTTTCGAGGCTTTATTTTTTTCTGTTTTTTTAATCATTTTGTTATTATAAATGTGAATGCTGGTGTGTACCAAACGGTCCACTTTCAAGAAAACACTGGTGTGGTTTGAATGAAATTTGAAAACATCACGGATCAAATTGATCTTGTTGTGATAGTTGATATGGCCTTTAACACACAGTGTCCAGATGCCTCAGGATTACATCACTTGCTTGTCTTCACGGTCATTTAGAAATTTTGGTGTTATAAATTACGCGTCTCCTTTATTTTACATATGTGAAAAAAGTATAAAAGTGAAAATCAGCAGCAGGAGAAGAAAAGGCATTTGTTATCAGGAGTCAAATGTGAGGACAGTAAGGCAAGCAAACTTACAAGACGATGGCGGAAGATTTGATTCCAAAGTGAAAAGCACTTTTGTGGCAGCATTTTGGATTTAAAATCACTGCAAATAGGGGAGTGAAACATCCTGTTAACCGTGTATGATGAAGTTAGCTGCATCCGGACGTAAAACACTTCTACACAGCCTCCATCAAATGCCCCACAAGAATTTGCCAAAATACCGACACAGCAAAAAATTAATCCAAATATAAGTTTCATCAGTCAAAGTGCCAAGTTGCTTATAATGATCGGCTTTATGATATTACAGTTCATTTTAAAAGCATGCAGAGCTGTTATAGTCATATTGTTCTAAAGATCTCTCCGTTTATTCAAACTAAAGCGTTACATCTTAAATATAAGAAGGACAGTGCAACGCATGCACAGATGCAGTCACAAAATACATCTCAAAAGAAATGGTGTCTTTCAAAATGTTTAAAATGCAATTGTATTAAGACCTCATTTGCAGCTACTTCAAAAGAGAAAGTAAATCGAGACATGTGCACGCTGGCCGTCCTCCGACAATAGCCCAATCCCCCGGCGCACCCAGGTACCCAGGAACGCCGATGGTTATACATAATGACCAACGTCACGTTCCCTTCTAACCTAAAAATCAAGACATTTCATTCCAACACAATGCTGGGTCAAATATGTTCAACAAATGCTGGGTTATTTCGAGCCAAAATGTTGGTTTGCTTAACTCATTGCTTGGTCGAATATAACACATTTGATGCAGACCGTTTGTAAAGAAGAGAAGAAAATAGAAAGCAGGCAAAAGACATGGATCGATATATAAAGGTGAAGAGAAAATCCACTGATGAGATTTCTTTTGGTGGGAAGTTTAAAGGGGGAACAACCAAAAGTGATTGAGAACCACTGATTTAACACAATTGTTAAATTTTTAAACCAATATTGGATTAACCAACCCAGCGTTTTTAGAGTGTACAATTCAGACACATCACCGTAAACATCAAAAATCTAGGAATCATTCATGTCCTTTAACTTTAAAATCAAATCACCACTGCAAAATAGTTAAAAAGTATTTCACCGATCCCACTGAAGAATAGAGACCAACTCTCACTTTGATTAACCATTGACTATTATTACTTGGTAGTTCTGAATGTGTCTCTTTTATTGTCATGTTCTTCATGTTTTCCGGCCTTTTCTTTCTTTTCAGGAGGTCGTGATAAAAGAGGCGGTCCCATCTTGACCTTCCCGGCCCGGAGTAACCACGACCGAATAAAACATGAAGACCTGAGACGGCTCGTCACATACCTGTCCACTGTGCCGAGGTCAGCTTAATGTTAATACACAGATTTTACAGACCAATTGACTGCTTTTTCTTCATCATGGGTATGTAAAATATAATGCATAATACTACACATCCCTGCTACCGAGCTTTGATCACGCTCTTTTAAGGGTAATGGGTTGCTTAGTTCCTAGCTTTGTATTACAAAAGCACTTACAAATTATATAATTCAAAAGTTGTGACTTGCAGAAGCACTATTAACAATCTTAGAACGCTTTCATGTTGAGCTCACAGATATCGGCCTCAAAACCGTTGCGCAAGCTCTAATGAGGTGTCGGAGAGAATGAAACTATAGGCATTAGAGAGAATGAAATGAAAAGAGGAAAATGACACCCTCTCTATCCTCTCTTTAATGCTTCATCCCAGTCTGTGATTTATCACCATCGAAGCTCCGTTTTGATGTGTCGCTCTCCCCAACGGCCTCGGAACACAAACCGGCCTTAAACTCAACTCCCACGAAAGAGAACGGCACGGCTGCCTCATTGAGATGTATTCGTTTCATGACGTCATGTGGTTAATGAAAGTCTGCGTTATGGGCATGGGGGTTTATCTAGATCCTGAGTGCTTGTGTATGAAAAGGTTTGTATGGACTGGGATTTTTCATTATCCTTATTAGCAAGAGGAACGAGTCATATATATTCTTTATGGATGTTAAAACATCACCAACTTCGATTTCCAGCCAGACGCAGAGCTTGCATCATCGGTGTCAGATCGGTGTGAAGCCGTGCCGACTGCTGGTTTGGTGGAGAGGGAGAATCAATGGTATTGAGTCAGCGTGCCAATCCTCCTTCAGGCTATGATTCATTTACTGGCACGTGATACTGGACTAGTGACATGTAACAGTGTTACCAGATTCACATGATGCCGTATGAATCCCGAGGTCGTTCTCATATCTTATGTGCGCATCCTCCTTTCCTTTCCTTGTCTCCTTTCCTCGCTACTTAGCTCCACCCCTCGAGGATGCGATGGAAGGACGCAGGGAAAAGACACGAGGATGGAGGATTATAATCAAATCAGATGTGTCATCCTGGATTCCTTTAACATCGCTGTTAAGCATTGACTCCAGACTGCTAAAATTAAAAATGTAATGGTTACAACACAGGACTACATTTTCTATTCTAAGTTAATCCATATAAAAGGAATTTATAAAAAAAAAAAAGTAAAAAAGACATTATACATTGAAGTTTATCGTACTCTCAAAACACTTCCGCATAGGATACACCTGTGCATTTTAACTCATGACACTTCTGAAACTATTCTCAGTCTTCGATCCTCGCCTCCACACGGTACAGAAGGAGAATTGAGATGTCCTACAAGATGGCTGAGCTCAATCAATTCCTGGGTCATAGGATGGAGGACAGAAGAACGAGGAGACGAGGAGGGATATTGAGAAGCACTCTTGGACACACAAAGTTGTTTTTCTTTTCATTTTGCCGATGAGGACAAGTGTAGTCAACCAAACAAACATTGGAAACCATTCCAACAATTCTGGTAGCTTTAATGGTTGTATTGGGATTTGGTGGGTTTCTTGGTGGGATGTTTTAGAATATTATTTAATTCTACTGGAATTAAACATAAACACAACACATTAGAATTTTAAAAGAATTTTGAAATGGTTTTGTAAACAGCTTAAAATGGTTTTAAAATAGTTTCTGTTTATTATTTGATTTAAGTGGATGGGTATTCGATTTTGTTGTCTTTAATCATGGTTTATTATATTATATTACATTTTACTTTGTTTTATGTCATTATATTCTACTTTCAGTTTTTGGATGGTAGTAAAAGAGCGTTTATTTATCTAAATTATACATAAAATTGTAGTCAATGGTTCCCCAGAAATCTCAGTTGCTGACATTCTTCCAAATATATCCCTTTGTGTTTAAACAGACAATTAAGTCAGAAATTTTAATCCGAAATGTATAAATGTATATTCAAAAGACGCATGATGTGTAAACTGCACATGTTCACAATTTTGGTTATTTCAGTTGTGTGTGATTTAAGCTTTTGATAAAAATTGCCATTCAACATATTCATTTGCTTTAATTGACTGAACATTGTTACTGTGAACTTTGGCAGTAGCTCGTCCAATCAATGAAACAGTCTGTTAGATTTTACGCCTGTTGTTTTTCACTGGTTTCCCATTCAGACCTCAGAATGGCAGGAAATGAGAGAGGCTTCTATGTGCTAGTATGTCGTTTTTAATCAAAGAGACTCACTGGGATCTCTTACTTTAAGACACACAGATATCTGAATGTTATTAATTTTGCAGCCATTGAAGCACTGGCAGCGACAGTTATTTTCATCCCTCAATCTCTCTGTGTTACTTCAAAAGTAGAAGTCTGGCTTTATCCTCTTAACTGGATGAGAACAATTCTTTAGAAATTCCTAAAAAGACATCTAAACAAGACTTCATTGTGCTCCATTAAGGTAACATTTTGCACCATTAACTTTAGAACATTAAGGAGAGATTTTCAGAGATTTCATTTGTATGGAAATTCAAGAGTCCACAGTGGCTCTCATTCAGCACTATAGGAGTTATTTTGTAATAGAGTGCATTATATAAGAACTTTTAAACAATATAAATATTGCATTTTCTATGTTTAGTGATTCAAAAAATAGAACAAGATTAAAGATCTTCTCGTACACAGTCCGTATTTTCTGTGTGCATTGTTTGGTATTCCCAATCCAAAAAAAATTGTAATCAAAAACCTTACACATGGAGTCTAGTGCGTTTTAATTCATCTGTTGTAGGAAAAAAACGCGATAAGGTACAGAATGTTCTCAAGCAGGTGAAAAATAGAAAAATAAAGAGGGAATACTGGGATAATCCAATCCTTGTCTAATAATCTATCAGAATTCTAAGCCCAAACCTGGCCGAGGCCTGTTTTTACGTCACAATGTTTTTGCCTCTCAAACAGCCTTTACTACTATTGCAGAAATTATATTTGTTTTGTTTTATAGGGTTCATTATTCATATTTCCTTTAGTTTCATTATTAGTTTAATCTAGAACAGCCTATGGAGTATTTTTTCCTTAATCTACAGCAGTGCTGTGCTCGCGTATGCATATTTCCATTAATAAGCATGTTTAAATTGTGACAGTTTTTAAAATAGTGTAGTTGAGCTTTAAACGAGAAATTCAGAATTTTCCATTTTTATTTTTAAAGATTCTGTATGTGGTTTAGGCACAGAATGTGGTTGGATCACCAAATGTGCTGACATACGGATTAAATTCCTATTCTGTCTAAGTAGTCATTCAGAGGGTTTATTTAGTACATTAATTTAATGTTTTGCGCATGTCTTCATTGTTGTTCAAGTATAGAACCTTATATGCGCATCTGAATGCATAACATTTTGAGACAGTGTGCAAACATGATCGACATAAGGTGGAATTTATTTTTTATTTTTTGACTGTGCAATAATCTGTACACTGCTGTTGTTCCATCCACATCTAACCCACTGAAACCTCTTTCCTTACCTACTCACTCTTTACATAAAAATCAACCTTTTTCCCCTCCTACAGGTTTTGTTTTACCTTAGTAACCCCGTTGTAGCACTCGTTCACCTATTTTTATCTCATCACAGCTTCCTTGTTTTCTCGATTCTTTGTAAGTCCATTGGATAAAAGCGTCTGCTAAATGCTTATATAGAAATGTAAATGTTTACTGCGTTTTCCGGGTTCCCCTTGCCATACGGTTATCTTGAAGTTGAACTTTTTTATGCTTTCAATAAATCCTGGAAAAAACTACATTTTAACAAATGATCAAAGTATAAGAACACTATTCTTTTTGACCTGACTTACTTGGCCTTTATATTTTGTGACCAACCCTCATTTATTTCTCCTTCAACATTTTTAACATAAGCCAGTTGGAAAGAATCTAGTTCTTTCATACATGTTCATAGTGACACAACGTCTTGGAAAATTATTATTAAAGATCATTATCTGAGAACCTTGATATTGCCAAAGTTCTTTGTTACATTGGGATTGACTAACATCTCCTGCAATCCTTCTGAAAAACACATGAATGTTTTCTCTCTCTGTTTCAGCGAGGACGTGTGTAAGAGGGGTTTCACTGTGATCATCGATATGCGTGGTTCTAAGTGGGAGCTGATAAAGCCGTTACTGAAAACCCTACAGGAAGCTTTCCCCGCTGAGATCTGTGTCGCTCTCATCATCAAACCAGACAACTTCTGGCAGAAGCAGAAGACGAACTTTGGCAGTGCCAAGTTTACCTTTGAGGTATAAACTCAGTAGATGTTCAGATACACGGCTTCATTTGTATTTCAGACACGTTTCGTCATACTTCCGTTAACAAATTTCTTTCACGTCTGACATCATCAACTTGCGGTGTTCCACTAATTCCACTGTAATATTATCAGTCGCACTTCATTAATCCAACAGATAACCATCATTGCTTCAAATCTGGTGTGTCTGTTTTTCCTCTCTCGCTGACAGACAAGCCTGGTGTCTGTGGAGGGCATAACCAAACTCGTGGACCCGTCTCAGCTAACAGACGATTTTGAGGGCTCTCTTGAGTATAACCACGACGAATGGATCGAGCTCCGAGTGGCTCTCGAGGAGTTTCTGACCAGCGCTGTTCATCTCCTCTCACGTCTTGAAGACCTGCAGGAGATGTTGGCCAAGAAGGAGTTCCCGGTGGATGTGGAGGGCTCTCGAAGGCTCATCGATGAGCACACTCAGCTGAAGAAGAAGGTGATGAAGGCTCCTGTGGAGGAGCTTGACCATGAAGGTCAGAGACTTTTGCAGTGTATCCGTTCCAGCGATGGCTTCTCAGGGAGGAACTGTATCTCTGGAAGCGCCGACTTTCAGAGCGTGGTTCCAAAGATCGCCAGTCTGCTGGATAAACTACACAGCACCCGACAGCACCTCCACCAGATGTGGCACCTGAGGAAACTCAAGCTGGACCAGTGTTTCCAACTCAGATTGTTTGAACAGGACGCAGAGAAGGTAACTTAGTAGTAAAAGTTGTATATAACCTTCAAAGTTGGCACATTTACTACTTAGTGTACAGACTATATAAAAAATAAATGACAAAAATAAATACAATAAAAGAGAAAAGGTTAAACAGTAACAATTAAAATAAACAATATATTGAATTCAAAACGGCAGAAATTCTGAATAGTAAAAAAAACTATAGATGTAATTTAAAAATGCTGAAATTCAAAATGATAAAAAGCAAAATATGGAATAAAAAAATCAGAAATTCAATATAATAATGAAAAATAATATATGGAATTTAAAATGGCAAAAATCCAAATAATTAAAATAACAATAAATGGAATTCAAAATGCAGATATTCAAAATAATTAAAATAAACAATAAATGGAATTCAAAATGCAGATATTCAAAATAATTCAAATAAACAATATATGGCATTTAAAAATACAGAAATTCAAAATAGAAAATAGAAAATTTCACCAATGTTTTATTGAAATACACACTTTGAAAAACAACGAATGTTGCTTGGTAAATATCAAAATAATGAGTTTTAAAAACATTAATAGATTTTTTTCACTGGGATTACAAAGAAGAATTGATTAAAAGTGCAAAACTTCTCCAAACATTTCTCTAAAATCTACAAATAATATTTAGCTTTACATAATAAAGAAGAAGTATTTATTTAACAAGTATTTCATTGGTGAATTCTATTTAATCAGATTTACACATTTATCACTTATATATACACAAGTATATTTAAAACGTACACATTTGTTGGGTTAATTGTTTGAATTTTCTCGAGCGCAGAGGAAATTGTTAACGTCTGTGCAAGCATTTGCCTAAGCAAACATCCATAACAGAAATATTGATGCCTATTAATAGTAACAACTTTAACGAGTATCGTGCATTACGAAACAATAAAGATGCTGGCACGTTTATGCCTTTTCTTTATAAGGCAGGGACCTCGCATTAACTCTCATCAACCCTCTGTGTCATGATTACGGAGATAAATCTTCATACCTAAGGTCTGATGCTGAGCAGCCATAAGTGCTTTCTTCCAATGATTTCATTTCGTCCAGAGCAAGGTGTTTATTTTTAGCCCCAGCGCACGAAACCTTTCACTTGTCGTGGGTGAACATGATGGAAATGGCTTGTCCGTCATTGTACCAGGACTGTTCTTGTCAAAGGGCAAGAGCGAGCAGTCATTCTGCTAATTAATTCCTCTGTCCGGCTTCTCTTAGACTCAAGCCCAGACCTATTAGATTAAAACCTTCATTTAATGGAAGATGAGTTTGAGCAGTCCACTAGATTATCAATGATGCTGTTATCTTGATTAAGTGCAATTCATTTGCAGCGGTCATTAAATATTTATTAAGGACGCTAAATCCATATTGATAGATTCATTGTTTTAAAGGCAGTGGATGTGATGACGATTCATTTGAATGACTTCAACTATTTTAAATATTCATGTTGTGTTCATATGAATTACAATAAAATGTGAAATTATTAAATTCTGCTTTAAAGTTTAAAATACAAGGCATTGCCTATGGTTGATGTCACAGGTTGTCAAACCAGACAGCGATATTTGAATAGGTTGTTTAGGAAGGTTTGCTCTCGTTTTTCCATCCTGAAATGATGTTGATGCGAAACGGTTGCCATGGTTTTGTATTTTGTTGAAATGAATGGTCTTTCTGTAGTGATAACCTGATGTCGTGTCTTGTTGTAGATGTTTGACTGGATCAGTCACAATAAGGAGTTATTTCTCCAGAGTCACACAGAGATCGGTGTGAGCTACCAGCACGCTGTAGAGCTACAGACCCAACACAACCACTTCGCCATGAACTCCATGGTACGTCATTCTCTTTATTATAATATTCTAGCTATCAATGTAATGTCCAGCTGTGTTGAAAGCATGCATTGAAAGTGTGATCACGACGACTTTACGAACTATTCTTAAAGTGATAGTTTACCCAATGATAAAAAACTCAAACCTGTTTGACTTCTTTTTCTGCAAAACTCAAAAGAAGATTTTGAAACACGTCAGAACCCAATGATACCCACGGACTTCTATTGTATGATAAGGGTTAAGTTGGTTACCAACATTTTTCAAACATATCTCTTTTAGCAAAATGTGAGATAAACGGCACAGTTTTGAAATGATAACAGGTTGCAACTAATCGATGGCATGATTTTAGTTTTTGGGAGATCTCACTTTAATGTTTCAAGTTACACGGTTGATGTCTAAATGTTTTTTTGGAACATGCCACCAGAATGGTTCTTAAGATTAGTGGTGGGTGTGCTATAAGTGGCATCACATTTCTCCAACTCCTGCAGACTCTACGCAGAATTAACGTTTTACAGTCATCTGAGTAACATAAACATATCCCACACTCATGCCGTTCATTCATCCTCCTGATCTTTATCTCAGCATGAGTTCTGCTTTATACCTCATTAAGCTTTGATTCTTATACCAGACGATCTTTAGTCAAGCTGATATGCTTTGCCAGAGGGATGTCAAGAGACACATCAAGACAACTAATTGAAATCCTCTATCTTCCAGAATGCATATGTGAACATAAACCGCATCATGTCCGTAGCATCCCGGCTTTCAGAGGCCGGTCACTACGCATCTCAGCAAATCAAACAGATCAGCACACAACTGGATCAGGAGTGGAAGAGCTTCGCAGCCGCTCTCGACGAACGCAGCACTATTCTTGCCATGTCTGCAGTATTTCATCAGAAATCGGAACAGGTATATCCGGTCGCTCTTTTTTACTCAACACTAGTGGGTTTCTAACGGTCTGTTTCCTTTGTGTTTAGTTTCTTTCGGGTGTAGATGCGTGGTGCAAGATATGCAGTGAAGGCGGCTTACCGTCAGAGATGCAGGATCTCGAACTGGCCATTCATCATCATCAGACGCTCTATGAGCAGGTCACACAAGCGTACACAGAGGTAAGGACAAACGCAGTTCTGTCCCAGTATGCACCCGTTCCTTGGGTTGAACCAATCGTTCGTTGATGTAACAAATTTGTTCTTTTACCAGAATCTTCTTTGGCTCATGAGAAACATTGAAAATGGCAAGTTTTCACAAGTATCACATCCTCGGGCCACAAAGTATCTGCAGTGTTGATCAAATCAGTGAAACAGTTTTCATTAAGCTCAAGACACAACAGGAAAACAATGCAGTTGTGTTGTTCGACTGTTATAGTTCACAGATCCACACCCCTGTTTTTCAGTATATTTTAATTCCCGTGTTTACAAGCATTTCGTATATTTTTTCTGCGATTTAATAGCAATAATTTTTCAAACCCAATTTTATCCTTCTTATTAACATAAGATGTGTAGAAACTGCGTGTGATACTTTAAGTAAAGGTTAAATTATTAAGTAATGCCTATAACGTATTTTGTTTTCAGAGCTCAGTATAACTTATACAGAATTATACAGTGTAATGTTCTTGTCTTGGGCTGCCAAAAGTCTATACCAAGTAATAATATTCAAAAGTTAATTGCATAATATACTTTATAATATACTACTATAATATTAAATACACAAATGTTTCTATATAATAAAATATATATGATTGGTAATATAAATAAATGGAAGTAAGTGTTTACTCAAAATATACATTTGTTCATGAATACAAAATTGCATTTTACGATTAATCGTTCAACATCCCCAAATATTTCACACATTGTGAAAATCTGACTGTGGTGTAAATAAAATGACTTTTCCAAAAGGCCTTACATGATGATTGATTCATTCCTTTCCACAGGTGAGTCAGGATGGTAAAGCTCTGCTGGATGTTCTTCAGAGGCCGTTGAGTCCCGGGAACTCGGAGTCTCTGACCGCGACCGCCAACTACTCTAAAGCCGTCCACTGCATCCTGGACGTGGTCCACGAGGTCCTACACCATCACAGACGCCTGGAGAGCATCTGGCAGCATCGCAAAGTGCGTCTGCATCAGAGACTGCAGCTCTGTGTCTTTCAGCAGGACGTCCAGCAGGTAGATCAATCCTCTCATACTGTACGTCTACACAAGTTCTATATCGACAGGAAGGACGTCCAAACGTATTTGATGCACATAAGTATAACCTCTATGATACGGTTCACCTTAGTATTTCTCAACAAACTAAAAAGAAAAAATAAGATATTATAGTCATTTTGCTAAAGAGATACACGCAATATATATTCCATGTACACTTCATCAGATTAATTTGTTTGCGAGTGGATTTGCTTTCAAAATGCTCCGTTCACTACACATATATCATGTTTTTTCCTCAATGTGAATATGTTATAACTCTTCCATAATTTAAACGTGGGGAATGCCGAATGAAGAGCCATGATAACAGTTCGCCGTAAATCGGAGTTGTACAGTTTTCGGCACAGCACACATTTTTTCAGGAGTGCTGGATCTATGCCCAGAAGGGCAGTTAATATCTCACCATTCGCCTCTTTCAATGGGTCTGTGGCAGCTCTGGGCCTTAACTCAGCTCGGGGTTTATCAGCCTTGGGTCAGCTTTACAGAACAGCCAACGCACTCAGCCAAATCAAGATCTGAACCAGAACCAAAGAACGAAAGATCTACGCGTTCGAACCGTGGCCAAAATAACAGAGAGTAGCATGGGGAAATAAGAAAAACATGGATTTACTTATTTATTATTTTTTTATTCATTATGCATAACGCACATGCTCGAAGTGACCCGCTGATTAACTAAGGCATCAGGTTCAGATTTTCATATATTGGTGGGGCTCAATTTCAGCATTCGATTTCTGATGAAATATGCTCTTCAAGCACGAACAGGCAGCTCTGATAAACCGGGATCATTGATTTCAATGAGATGCATCAACATACTGAATGTTTTCTTTGAGAAGGGTTGTTATTATTGCCCGTATTTGGTGATGTTTGTTGGTCTCGCCCTGAAATGTGAGCAGTTTAGAGTACTGGAGGCTGAGATGTGGCCAAATGTCTTCAAGTGTGTAGTTAAATACAGGTAATGAGCAGGTTGAGACATATACAGGAAATAAACAGGCATCCCACACACACACGCACACACACACACACACACACACACACACACGCACACATGCACACACGCACACACACACACACACACACGCACACACACACACACACACACACACATTATGTATGTGTTCAACCGAAGAAACAGTTAAATAATTTCTTTGACTTTCCATTCAATTATAAAAAGAGAATAGAAATTCTATTGTAATTGATATTCCCTTGTGTTAAAAAATTCTATTCTACATACTTTTTGGGGTGAATTGTTTCTTAAAATTTCATCCCCGTCTACCTGCCTTCTACATCTTGATCCAATGCTCTTTTTATAACGTGCCACCATCTTTAGCTGTCTGTCAGGCACCCATATAAATAAGGTTAGAGCTATTCTGGCCTCTTGTCTCGTAGGGGGAACTGGGGAATAGGTGGCAGTCGCTGGTGAGTTATGGGGTTATCAGCGGAGCACATGAGCCGTCTTGTCATGGTTTCTGTGGTAACCATGATAACAGGTTTAAATCTGGGTTGTAAGTCATGGTGGGGGTTTGAGACAAGAGGAGGGTTCACAGACACAGACAGTCACGCTTGACTGAGACTGATTTAATCCTCACGAGCTTCCCATTCACGGCTGTTATATTTCTGTACCTGTCCAGTATTCTGACAATTCATACTTTATAAGTAACGCGTCCCTTTTTTTTGTTATGTCCCTGTGTCTCACACAAACCAATTCAGTTAAATCCAAATTTATTTCAGGGCTGTTAATCGAATGATCGTATTTAGAATAAAAGTTTGTGTTTACACAATTTATATCTGTGTAGGGGGCATTTTAATGTCGTATTCATAAACACATATGTATATATTTATGAAATATATATTATTTTTATTTCTTGATATAAAAAGGTATTTTTAATAGTTAATGTTTTCTTAAATATACAGTATACTTGTGTGTGTGTTTGTAGAAATACAAACATAATATATACAGTGCACAGATATATATATATATATATATATATATATATATATATATATATATATATATATATATATAGTATAAAAACAAACTTTTACTCTTCAAAATCAGAACAAACCAGTGATATTACTGATATTAATTGTAATGCACAGTTAAAAACATGATTTTTGACAACATTTCATTTTCTACATTTACCATAAATACAATTCATTGTCTCCTCGACTATTGTAAGTCGCTTTGGATAAAAGCGTCTGCTAAATGACTAAATGTAAATGTAAACAGCAACAAAAACACATTCTACTACATTTACTCTGTACAAAACATCTTAATACTTGTATTTTCTCTTTTCTTATTGATGAGTTTGATCTGCAGATGTTCTGCATATACATGACCAAGATGTCTATATCCTCTCATATTAAATCCAACAAAACATTCTTTATTTGGAGCAATGTTTGACCCGATGGGATCATAACTCGAGTTATATTTAACTGCTCATTATGTGAATGTGAGGAAAGGAAACAGTTTTTAGAACACACAGTGGATGCTTTAATCAATGAAGCAGAAACATAAACCCATTGACGCACTTGTTTTCATGTTTTACAATCATTGTTTCACTTGCGAACACGCAACTGTAGCACCACAACCAGACGGAAGGAAGTTCATTAGAATAAACAGAAGTCACATGTTTGGAGTTTATTTCTTAAAGAAATAAATGTGTTTAGAAATTAACACTATCGTCGCATTTTCACACTATTCCAAACCTGATGGACTTTCTTTCTTGTGCAGTAGACAAAAGAGTTGTTTTAAAGAATTGGTTTAGTGTCCATACAATAAAAGTGATCCTTAAGTATTTTCTTCTAAATATCTTCTATTGTGTTGTGCATGCAAAAGACAGAAAGTCATACAGGATGGAAAACTACCACTAAAGCGCTGCCATACCAGTAACATTTTATTTTAAAGGCCGATATTTTTCTAAATGTAAGTTTTAGTTCTTGGATGTCAGCAATAATGTTGTTTTGGAGGGTGATTGTGTTATCCACGTTTGTATCTGTCTGATCTCAGCACGCCACATGAGAAATTCGGCTGTTGTTTGTAAAACAACTTTCCTTAGGGACAGATGATAAAATATCTTTGAGTCTCTTGTAGACAGAGGACCGGTGGTGATGGATTACTCTCTCCTTATATTCCCACGAGGACACACGGGCAGTCACAGACACTGAGCATTGGGTCATTCTGCGTGCTTACTAATAGAACTGACTTTCTATTTGTCAACTCAATTAAATATCTTAAGTGTTCTCGATGGATTTGCCTCTATGTGGAGATGTTTTCATCCATATTGAATTGATCTGTGTTGTTTGTGTGTTGCAGGTTATTGACTGGATAGAGAATCATGGCGAAGCTTTTCTCAGCAAACACACAGGTGTCGGTAAATCACTGCACAGAGCCAGAGCCCTTCAGAAACGCCATGATGACTTTGAAGAAGTGGCACAGGTAAGACATCCGCAACGAATTCCTTTTGTAAGACTGGACATTCTCACCAAAAGCAGCGTATGTGAATTCATTTCAAAGTCATAAGTCACTTAAAAAGTCAGAATTTACTCACACTCTTGTCATTTTTGCCCCCTATGACTTTTGTCTTCTGAAACATGCTAAATAAGATATTTTAAAGAGTGTGGTAGCAGCCGGTCCCCATTGACTTGCATTGGTTTTGTGTCCACACACATACATTTTTTTGTTTACCAACATTCCTTAAAATATCTTATTTCATCTCCCGCTGAAAAGATGAGTTGAAATGACGAGAGGATGAGTAAATGATGACAGAAGGATCTGGGCGAGCTACCTCTTGAAATATTTGACATTTGAAAACAGAGGCACGATGAAGATGTTTTCGGTCCTTGCGGTGTGTTGCATCGTTCGTTTTTTCTGTATGTCACGACTACTGGAACTCCATCAAATGAGCTTCACAGATGGTTTCCTTTATAGTGTCTGTAGTTCAGCTTTTGTATCATAAAACCACAAGGCAACCTCTGTGCTCAACACAATTTCTTGTGTTGTGTTTATGTTGTTGAAATTTATGGTCAGGGGAGAGCTGGGATGTAAAATACTGGGTAAGGGTATTTCTATGATTTTGGCAGATGTGGTCTATTCAAGATGTTGTTTATGTGATCGGTTAGACAAAGGGCAAATATATAGAATGGGGGCAGAAAAAACACTGATTTTGGGATGTGGAAAAAAATGGAAATATGCAAACCAATGCCTGAAATTCATTTCTGAAGTACTCTATTATAACTTTTTATATTCACACTGTAACAAAAGTGTACAGTGGTAAAACTCAAACATGAGACATGTAGTGCCTCATATGAGCACTTCTGGCTCCATCACCCTCAGTCTAGGGGTTTTTATTGAGTCTTTGGTTAAATGCCATTAAAAGCACTGTTGTTAACAAACCCTCTATGTTTTTACATTTTATTCCAAGACATTAAACCCACTCCACAAACTTGACATTAAGTATATAGTAAGGTTGGTGCATTTGAGAAGCTGATGGTCAATTATTTTAAAAGCCACCACAGACATCAAGATAATGTAGTCTGATTGACTTTCTTGAGTTATGATTGTTCCTGTATTTAAAAAGTAATAAAAAAAGATCTTTCTATAGCACAAGCGAGCATTTTTGTTTTTCCATCATGCTTTAAGATTCTTGAGGTTTTGCATGCTGTGAAGAGTCTGTTGAGACTAAGGGAAGGTTGTTATAGGCAGCTCAGATTGTAGTGATACATGTTTAGATGAGCTGGAAATCCAAACAGTTTGAAGTGAATGATGGGATATTTTCTCTGCGGCTATATTAAAAGAAAGCAAGCATATGTGCAGTGATTTAAGAGCAGTGGTGTATCTCTTTTGGATTGATCTCACATTGATGACATATTCGATTGATTTTGGTCTTAAAATGTCAGCTATTGCTTATGTATTTACCTATAAGACGATGTCAAGGAGCAAGATGCTTAAACTTTGCCAAATGGGTTTGATTCCCAATGAAAATGTGCATGCTTATAAAAAAGATCCGCCATATGCGTGCTGTTAATGAAATGTAACGCGTTACACGAAACAAACCTTTTCTTCCAAATATTGCTTTTTATTGAATGTACTGTTTTCTCTTGACCAGCAAACAACCACCAAGAAACCTCTCAGAACTCCCTAACAACCACAGTGAAAGCCATCAGAATACCCTACATTTAAAGAATGTGTGATTTAATGTGCCATTTAAAATGCCATTTACTGAAAGTCCTTGTTATCTGAAGTCATTACTGCTACTTATTTCGATTCATAATTTGCTCTTTCTAGATCTTCTCATGTAAGTGAAGATCTCAAAGTGACAGTAAACACAGAGAGGTATTCATCTGACAAAACACACGGAGGAGATAAAGACCGCTAAGCAGGTCTCTTATCCACATAATTCCCTTGAGTTGAATAATCCATAATAGTCTGGATGAGAGATCTGGGTCTCAGTGTCATGAGAAGAACCCGAGACATCGTGACTCCATTCATACCAGCGTGAGGGATTTGCTTTGGCATAGCCATTATTGGCAGCTCTTGTTATTCTGCATACTGTACGAGGGTACATGCCCATTATGATGAACACATTCCACAGATTCTAATGACAGGAGTTATTTATTCGTTTGTGTTATGTGTGGAGTAAGAAAACTAGAAACCACCATGTACGATGGATTATTGCCTTGAGCAGCTACAATCTGAAACGCGGTGTTTTAGTCAAGTGACAGCCAGATCTATTGCATTCTACCAGGGGCAGCACAAAGGGGTGGGCTAAGGGGGCTTAAGTCCCAAATGTTTTCAGTGAACCCAGAATGATTCTATTACCATGCCCTGTACCAATCACACCGACCATTCATGTATCACAGCTCTTGTGCAGACAAGTGATAATTGAATTTAGACTAAAGAAGATTGAAGAAATACTAAAGAAATGTAATCCAACTTTTCAAAATGCTTCAAGAGCTTGAGTGCTAAAAAAGAAGCAGAACACCTTTCCTTTCCTCGTGTTTTTGACACAAAATGTGAACAGTTACGTGAAGCGTATAATATGTATACACATTTAGTCGTCTGTAAGCTAGGCCTTGGAGTCACATCAGACAACTGTATTTTATAGAAATGAAAAACTGATGTAAAATCATATAAAATAAAGACAAATTAAGAAGTAAATATTTATATTTAAAAAAAAAAATTTGTAAACTTTCTGTAAATCAACATTCACAAAAAAGTACAGTTCTGCTTGGGTATTTCATCATTATTAACTTAGTGATAACCTTTTTTTCCCTCTTGGTTTACCAAATATCTTAACAATATAGTAAAAGTGCTTTGACAACAAAATACTTAATCATTTAAGAAGTGTTTTTAATATCCTGAATAAGAGCATATTTGGACATTCAAGAACAGCGACAATATCATGTATTCCAAAATTCAAGTGTGTTTAAATATTTTTCAATAAATCTTGCACACGTTAAATGTTAAAAAGACAGCAGGTGACATTAAAAACATCATTTCTTTTAGTCATTTCAATGTATTGAAAAAAGGCAATTTATACTTTTCATTTTTTCTGGAATGTGTTTCATTCTCTTGTTGAAATAATTGCTTCTTAAGCCGCATTCCGTCAAATCAACTGCTATGAAAATATAAATTGAATTCTAAAGAATTCTATAAAAAAGCAACAGTCAAAGGAAAGAAACTGTTTAAACAGCCTGAAATCAATAGTTATCCATAATGTCAGCAGTGCTTTACTCACGTGGATTCTGATCATATTTGAGAATGAAAACCGATTTCATTTCAATGTCTTGGCTGTGTGTTATAGGAAGGCATAAATCCCTCCGGGGCTGTAAATGTGTTCCATTCAGCACACTCACAGTCGGAGATCACACATGTAATTATTTCATGTCATTAGAAAAGCGTTCATGATAGCACCTTCCCTCATGTGTGACAGTGGGAAACCTACTCTTACAGAGAAACCCGTCCCAGCGGACCACTATTCTTTGTCTGATTAAATAATAATATAGAAGAACTTCCTAACATGATCTTTCGTCTCCTCTGTCAAATCAGAACACCTACACAAACGCAGATAAACTCCTGGAAGCAGCCGAGCAGCTGGCGCAGACGGGCGAGTGCGACCCGGAGGAGATCTATAAGGCCGCACGACACCTGGAGGTCAGAATCCAGGACTTCGTCCGAAGGGTCGAACAAAGAAAACTACTGCTGGACATGTCTGTCTCGTTCCACACGCACACTAAAGAGGTAAAACCGATGCACACATACCAGCTGGATTACAGCGGAATGCTGGGAGGTTACGTTGAGCAGTGCCAGATGTGCCGTTTACCTCTCTAGCTGTCAATCAGTCGGTCATGCGGAGTGTTAAACGCTTTTGTCATTATATAACACATTCAATATTGAAGGCGTGTGAATGCAGACGTCGATACCAGTGATTGTACTGATGTATTAGGGAGTAATGTGATATCACTCCTGATCCATCATCTCGTGTACTCTGTGTTTAAGAAAGACAGATATGTTGTAGGGTTAAGTGGCACGATCCATCTCTCTTGGGCGGTTCTGAGATGTGTTTGTCTAATGGAGCTCTACCGTGAGCTATAGTTTTGTCGATGTATGAGTTTCGTTGGAATGTGTTTTTCTCACAGCATTGAGCCGGGTGACGTACGGATCTTTTTCAAGCGTATACTTAATTCAACTTAGGCGACATTTTTTGATCTGAAGGAGTGTAATATTAGTTTAATAGACCAAAATATAGCTGAGCAATTATGCATGTTTTCTTCACGACAAAATTGACTTCATTTACAAAATAAAAAATGTCTGATAGAACATAATGAAGATAGAACAGCCAATAAGAACGCAGAGTAGACAGAGACCCCAACTAAGAGGGAGAATTTAAGAAGCTGCTTAATTAAATGACGAACAAAACATTTCGGCATGAAGATGATCCAATAAACATGTTAAATTATATATTTTTTTTATTACAAAATAAGTTACACAATTGTTTTTGTAATTAATTAATGAATTAATTATTCTGAAACGTGGAAAAAATATTAATGCATATGTGAACAAGTGTCCAAAACTTTTGACCAGTAGTATACAGAGTTTGTCTAAATGGCAAACGTAAAATGTGGCAGCATGTAAATTAATGTTTATTGCTTTCCATCACTTTATGTTGAAACGGACGTCAACGTTTAGACAAAAAAAGTGTCCTGTACATATAAGTTCATTTCAAACCTTTTAGCTTTAAATGTTCTGCATTCTGTGAAACAACAAATATACTGTGCAGTTCAAATGACATGATATTTTTAAATAATATTTTTTAATAAATCTTGCACACGTTAAATGTTAAAAAGACAGCAGGTGACATTAAAAACATCATTTCTTTTAGTCATTTCAATGTATTGAAAAAAGGCAATTTATACTTTTCATTTTTTCTGTAATGTGTTTCATTCTCTTGTTCAAATAATTGCTTCTTAAGCCACATTCCGTCAAATTAACTCACGTTATTTCCACGTTTTGTAATTTTTGGCATGTTAAAACTTGTAAAGAACACTTGGCATGTGTGTGTGTGTTTGCTGACACTCAACAGTGTTTTATCGTGTGATCTGATGATAACTCAACAGCGGTTGTTGGCTTAAGGATGTTCTCCTGCAGGCCAAAACTTTAACACTGGCCTTGAAAAGACCGCCAGCAAAACCTTCCAACTGGAGTATCTCCTGACCTGCAGAAAGATGCTACTGCACCCAGGGGTCACCACAAGAGCCGCTCTGGTTTAAGAGCATTCCAAAAACACTTCATTACAGTATACACATACACACACACTGAGGAACAGTATGTGATGAAAATGTGTTCATCCCTCGGCCTCTTTACACACAGGCCCAAACGTATGCTTGAATAGCTCTTTTTATTGTTTTAAAGCAGGTTTACATATGGTTATGTAGTGTTGAAAGTTTCTGATGCTAATTTTCGTTGGATGTCTATGAATTGATGTTGTTGTCTTTTGGTGCCAGAGAGCAAACCAACGGAGTCTGTGGAAGAGGACCAAAAGCTGTTTTGGGCTTCTGGATTTTGGTTATTGCTTTGTTTGTTGTTTTCGCAACAATTTATTGTTTTTCAGCATCATGTTGTCTGTAGGTATTTAAAATGTGTAGTTTTCAGTTCAACCACTGATACGGTTGCCTTGGAAACCACAGGGAGCGTAACATCACAGCTGAGTTTTATAACCGTGTTAACCCTTTAAGCGAGCCAAATTGACTTTCATGTTTAAAATGGGATTAGGAAATAATGATTGTATGAAATATGTCTGTTTGTGTCTTTGTTTTTAATATGTGGTGTGTTGTTTCCGTGTGGTTTATGTTAAAGTGATACCCAAACCTGAAAATCCGTTTCTGGATTTTGTCATTTCAAACCTGTATGACTTTCTTTCTTCTGCAGAAGATATTTAGAAGAATATATTTTAAACAACGACGGTACACTTTCACTTCTATAGTATGGACACAAAACCAATGCAAGTCATTCTTCAAAACATTGTGCGATATGTTGTGTTTGCCTATTCCTATATTATTACAGCTGATTTATATGTACATAATGTGTCTATTTAATAAATAAATCATCATATTTGGACCAGACCAGAAAGTCTGGAAATGTCATGAAATTGTTATTCTGCAATTCTTTTAAATATAAAACAATAATGATGTCGTCAAAGCGTTTTATGAATCCGTTTTCTATAATGACATTAAGTACATGAACTCAAACAGTTGTGGTGTTTTAGAATCATGCCCAACTGACTGATAAAGTCTGATCTTCATTTCCATCTTTGCAGGAAGATGTGTGTACAGTTGATGTCAGTATGTACAGTATGCATTAAAGTGTGTGTCTGTGTGTGTTTCAGTTGTGGACGTGGATGGAGGACCTTCAGAAGGAGCTGTTGGAGGATGTTTGTTCAGACTCGGTCGATTCGGTTCAGGAGCTTATCAAACAGTTTCAGCAGCAGCAGACGGCAACACTGGAGGCCACGCTCAATGTCATCAAAGAGGGAGAAGATCTCATACAACAGCTCAGGTGTCAACACACACACATGACTCTATATTATGCATCAACTATTATAGACCGGATCTAACCCCCGCTCTAACACATTAGTTGTGTCTTGTACAGAGATTCAGCGATGAGCAGCAATAAGTTACCCCACACGAGTTCTATCGCTCACATCGAGGGCGTTCTTCAGCAGCTGGAGGAGGCCCAGGGTCACATGGAGGAACTCTTTCATGAGCGGAAAATTAAACTCGACATCTTTCTGCAGCTCCGCATCTTTGAGCAGTATACCATCGAGGTGATCCATGTGTGTTTGTAGTGTATTGTGTAGTGGGTTGACCCTACAGTGCAGGGACCCAATGTCCTCACAAGGATAGTAATACAAATCATTTTTGACCTTGTGGGACATTTTTGGTCTCCATGAGTAAAAATGTATTTTACAACTGACGTGTTTAAAAGTTACATAATCAGCTTCTTGTGGCACAGATATTTCAAGTCAATGGCACTCGGTGTCATATAGACATATTTCTCTGTATGGAGAAAACTCAACGAGCTCGAATGTCTTCTTGTTGTACTTAGTTCATCTTGCTGTTATTGGAATATTTGCGCACATATTCAACAATGCATCCTTGAAAACGTCTACAAATGAGTTTGATCGGAAAAGACACTGATTCGATCGACAAAGAAAATATATGTTAATGTCAGTTTAACGTAACATCATAAGAGCCATGTAAGAATAAGCATGTAAGTAACGTCAGTTAAAGTTAACATTTTTAAGTAGCATCCATAGTGAGGGATCTTAGTCAGATAAAATAGGATTCTGTCCTGTCAATTTTCAGAAACAATCCAACAAAATGTGTTACGGGTCATGAAAGTCTTGAAAATGAAATTGAAATATCAAAATTATATTTCTTTATTGAAGTGTCCTGAGTTTGATGAAAAATAAATCATCATTTATTCTTATTCTCGTGAACTCTAACTTGGATGGGTTTATTTTTTGTCTAAACACAAAAGAAGATATTTTGAAGAATGTTGCTAACCAAACAGCGACGGCCCTCATTCATTTGCATGCGTTTTGATCAAATACAGTATCAATACTGTAGAAGCGAATGGTGCAGACACTGTTGGATGACCAACGTTCCACTTAATATCTTCTTTTGTATTAGATTAGTTGATTTTATGGGTTCAAAGCTATCCTGCCGTAATAATACTTTTGTACTTGGCCGCCTTAAAACTCCTAAGCTTATTTCTTATCTTGCATCCATTATTGAACTCTCTATTACTGCTGACATATTGAAAAAAAATTTTTGGAATCTTATTGTCATTCAGCTGTCCCTCCTGTCCCACAGGTGACCGCAGAGTTAGACGCGTGGAATGAAGACCTGGTCCGTCAGGTGAGCGAGTTCACGGCGGAAGAGCCAAGCCTGGCCGAACAGAGACTCCAGCGACACACGGAGAGAAAACTGGCCATGAACAACATGACCTTTGAGGTCATGCAGCAAGGTCAAGACCTGCATCAGTACATCATGGAGGTCCAAGCTTCAGGTGAGAAGTTTGGTGCTTGTACTGCTCAATATGCACACACCTCTAAGGCAAAGAGAGAGGGATGTGTGAAACCAGAAAGGTCAGAGGGGGGAGAGATAAAACACAGAGGAAGTGTCCGCTGGCAGTGCATCACTGATGCCCACGGAGACAGGGCGAGCTGGACCAATAAGATTCAGACTCCTCTGTGCTGTGATGTCCGGTCACCGGTCACTGAAACCAACAAAATGTAAATTCGATATGAGTTCTAAACAAATGCGACGAAATGATTTATATCAAGTAACCGCTCTGTAATTGTTTCAGTATTCCTCGTACCGTCTGCTCTTACTCTCATGCCGTCTCACCGTCCAGCTCTGTGTGTCACTGATATTTTTAACATTGGAAACAGACTTTCCTCTCCTATAAAGTGCTGACCCAACGCTCACCCCCCTCTCTCTCACATATGGGTCTTGGCTGAGGACGGACTCTTCTGTCCGGGGTTTGGACGCCGTCTCTTCCAGTTATTACTGTGATATTACACGCCTGTGTGTTTGATAGGTGTGTCTGATTCTGCGCATTTTGATGCATTTTATTTGCCATTCACATGGGGATTAACATTGGCACATTGTGTGATGTGTAAATGAACCTGACAATAAGCCCAAAGATGAAACGTGTGTCCTTTTGTGTCGATGACCTCAAGTTAGGTTACAGGCTGTACTCCAGGCTCGTGTCATCCATGTCTGGAGCCCTAACCATATCCCCAGGAGTTCCGTAATAGGGCTCAGATCATCTGCAGACAAAAGAGTGATTTCCATGTAAATAGTGAGAATCAGATGGGCATGGGCATTGGATTTATCAGCCATACTGACACCCAGTGGTGATTGGATGTAAATATGTTTAACATAACTGGTCAAAAGTTTTCGGACACCTGAGAATTTTTTTTATTATGATAGGGACGTTTTGATCTGGAGGTACATGCCTAAATGTCTGAAATTAGTAGACAAAAGCGTAATTTAGCAAACGTACATTTTCGTGCCAAAAAATACATTTTATATAGTTAAAAATGTTCTCAAATGGATGATTTTAATTGAAAGTTGAAGAAAGAACAGCCACCAAGAACGCAGAATAGACCCTCTAGAAAAGCATCTCGGGGTGAGGCCTGAAGAAGCTGCTTGAGAAAAGGACAAACATGTCTGCAAATCCTGAAACTAAGGTTTATTTTTTCATTTTTTAAGTTAAAACATTTTAATAGTTCCCTTTATTTGATTATTTGATGAGTTTATTATACATTACATAAAAATGATCATGCGCAAGTATATAAGTGTCCAAAAACGTTCGATCGGTAGTGTATTAGAAAAGATTGTGTGTTTTTTGGTATTGTAGAATAAACGGAAGTGTCTGAGATGTCCTCGCTAACAGTGTGTTTGTATTCAGGTATTGAGTTGACTGGAGAGAAAGATGTGGATCTGGCCACTCAAGTTCAGGAGCTGTTGGAGTTTCTTCATGAGAAGCAACACGAGCTGGACGTGAGCGCAGAACACACACAGAAACGCCTGGAGCAGTGTGTACAGCTACGCCACTTACAGGCCGAGGTTAAACAGGTAACACACTCTATATATTCTGTACAACAGGCTGAATGCATTTACATGCACTGAACAATAGAAGAATTGTGTTGAAGTCATAGATGATGCAGAACGACTCCATCCAGATCATCTGATTGATAATCAATAGAGAGAGATGAAGTGATCTCTGCCTCAGTTGTGATGTCATTCAGAACGTAAGTGCTGTGACTGGGCACAGTGTGTGCCACTACACAAATGCTAATGGAGAGAAATGAGCAAAGAGACGGGACTTCACAGTCTCATCAGTCTTCTCGACTGAATCCTGGATGAGGGGAATTATTTCTCGAACCATAGAGGAACTAACCGATATCCACAAAGTGAATAGAGATGTATAATGTTCAGGTGTGTTTGCAACATGTTGTTTATTGATATTGCATTTTTGTGATGTGTTGTTTAGGTTCTCAGTTGGATCCGTAACGGCGAGTCTATGCTGGATGCCAGTATGGTGAACGCAAGTTCACTGTCAGAGGCCGAGCAACTACAGAGAGAACACGAACAGTTCCAACTCGCCATAGAGGTAAACCCACAAACGCAGACTATCCTTTACCATTATCTGTTTAACGTCTTATTAAATAAATCTGTGTACGTTTGACAAGTTATAGATATATTATAGATATCAAAATAATGAGAAACATTTCACTCTAGTGTAGCAAGACATTTGACCCCTAGTGTGCATTGGTCAACGGGCACGTGTGAGCCGTGATCAGGGATGCCGAATCGGTCATCTGTGCATTTGAGCTACCTTTAAACTGACTGTTAACAGTGTAAACATGTTGTTATTTAGCTCTCAATATTAAGATAATTTTCTTATAAAGGTAGGGCTTCTGTATTTGAGCCTAAGCTTGTAACCATTGGTTTCGTTGAGAAGATCTGGCATCCCTTACAAGACGATCCATTACCACTCACTTTTTATTTGCATTGCAACTATGGTTATATAAAACAGTACATAATACGCTGTTGTGTAAACTCAAACTATGTATTTGTACATAGTAGTACAATGTTAATTTTTTTTAATAAAACAAAAAAAAATTCTTTATGGTTTTTACAATCAATTTCTCTGCCACAGTGTTGTGGCACATAAGCAGTGGAGCATTCCAATATGGCAGACACTCATTTTATATGTCATCAGATGGTATTTAGAATTAGATCAGCGGTTGAGAGGTTTGTATTTAATAATCTTTAAAATGGCTAAATAAAAAGGATCTTGGTTCTTAGTTTTTCTTTATTCATTTCGTTTTTCACTTAATGTATAGGCCTTTCTGACAATACAGTCACAAAATGGCATCTATGACTATTATTTAAAGTAAAACATTCTTTAACATATAGTTTAACATATAGTGATGATGCCAAAAAATACCATTGTTTGGCCTCGCTGTACAGGTTAAGACTGACATCTATACGGAAGCGATTACGATGAGAGTATCCAAACAGATTCAGCAGGAGTTATTCATCCATAAAATATCACACAGGGATCATAAGACTGTTCTGAAGGATTTATGACTTCAGTCCAGACCAGTCTCTTCTACTGTTTAAAAAGAGTGTGCGCTCTGTGAATGTATGTTCATGTTAACACAATATGAATGGCATACAGTTTGTATTGTTCCAGATTCCATGAAGGGAAAGACACGGTGTTACGTAAAATAAAAATACATTTTTCTCTCTCTCTCTTTTTTCTTTGACTGTGGATTGGCACTAGTCTCCATTTCCTGCTTTGGACAGGGTCTACCTACTTGACTCTGCTTGTAAATGTCCACATGCAGACTATTAAACGTGGATTTATTCTTTCCTCCGTCTTGACAGTACCAGCAGACAGAAAACAGGCTGCAGAAGGTCTGAATCTGTCAGCGGACGCTGGATCATGTCCAGTTTAAATGCCGGCTTGATCTACTCCTGTAAATGTGACAATGTGTTTCCTTGGTGATATTAATATAACATTGTCCTTATTATCTCAACACTGAAAAAAAAAATTGAGGCCTCGTATAATGTTTTCCTTTTGGTATAGTGTGTTGCAAATTTGGAGGGGTGATCTGTGTATTTCTTACATATGGAACCTATTCTGTTCCTTACCTTCCTGTTTTTTTATTTCTCCGTGTCTCTGCAGTCTTTGTTCCATGCCAACTCTCTGCAGAAGACCCATCAAAGCGCTCTGCAGGTGCAGCAGAAGGCAGAGATGATGTTGCAGGCCGGGCATTATGACCCTGAAGCCATCCGCAGCTGTGCGGAGAAGGTGGCAGTACATTGGCAGCAGCTCATGCTGAAGATGGAAGACAGACTCAAGCTGGTTAACGCCTCTGTGGCCTTTTACAAGACATCAGAACAGGTGATCAATAACACCTGAGAAACACACCGGTTAGTTAGACTAGGCACAGGGACACGGCAGGAGGAAGCTGTTCTAAGATAGTAAGGAAAGAAAAAAAACAATGTCCTACCCACGACCGTCTAAACTGAAATCTAAAGGCTGAAATCTTAAGGCTTCCCAAGGCACTTTTTTAATATTGAAGGAATATGAACAATTTATTTATTCGAATTTCAAGAATGGATACATTCAATATAAATATGCAGCATACTCTATACCACCATGTGATTGGTAACCTTTGACAATGCTACCTATGTACATCATTAGAAAATTTTATAGGTACTTATTAATATATTTTAAATCCATAAATCCTTTTACCCATTCATTGCATGTTTGTGAGTTTAGGTGTGTAGTGTTCTGGAGAGTCTGGAGCAGGAGTATCGCAGAGATGAGGACTGGTGCGGCGGTCATGATAAACTGGGCTCTTTAGCAGAGATGGATCATGTTCTGCCTCTCATCAGCAAACACCTGGAACAGAAAGAGGCTTTTCTGAAGGTCAGTCTCCTATTCTCAATGTTTCGGGTTTCTCAAACTCTCTCAGACGTCAAACAGATTGCATGTAGAGAGGACCACAACTCAGACTGTTTGTGTGCTGCTCATGCAGCAGTACAACCCACAGTGCAAGCCGGTGATGCTGTGCAAAATGTTTAAAAGCATTCAAAATTTATCATAAAGTGTTACCGAATGTAACCAACACAAAAAACATAACATAATGCATATCTTTAGTTTTACTTTCGTAGTTTAATGAAGTGGTGAAACCATATTTCATTCTTCATATTGGTTGATCATAATAATCATAATATAATATTTAATAATTATGATATCTAACTCATTTACTCATTTTACCTTAACTTTTCTGGTTAGTGTATTTTCTAGATTAATAATAAACTCATTAAATCCATAAAATGTCACAAATGTGAATTGTGATTATAAAAATATATGTCAATCTTTTCATGTTGTTTTAAAGCAAGTTCTATGGTATTTTGCCCTTTTATTGGCTGCTTTTTATTAAAGTGAAAGGGCCGGTCGACATGACGTGGAAAACTTCCCTCCTCTCCAAAAATGCACCCGTGCACATGTCCTCCGGAAGCTTCTGTTGTTGCTAAGTAACCAAAAGTGGCGCTCTCCATTAAAAGACAAATAAAATTTTTCACCGCCAAGAAAACTTTGCTGTAACTCTGTTACAATGTTTATTTACAAAGAAAAGAAATAGAATTCTAGTGTTTGCCAAAAACTAAATCCTCCAAAAGTTCACCGGCTGATCTAGGAGATCCGCCTAGACAACGGAATGGTCAATGCCTGTTTCCGGGTGAACAAGGACCAGTTGGTTATATTTAAGGAAAGTTGACCCAAGCATCAGCAAACTTGACAAGTAGAGATGTTTTAACTCGATGCATCACAACCGTATCGCTATCGCTTCCATTGGGAGCGCACACCATGCATCTACAATCGAAATAACAAACATCGTTTGCAAAAGATGCTACATGTGAACAGCCCCTAAGTCATCAATTTTACATCTGGAAGAAAAAATGATGATGGTACAATTATGTGCTAAATATTCACAGTTAGTGAAAAAAACTAGTGTTAAACATGATGTCATTTAGATCAAAAGTCCTTAAAACCATGAAGAATATTTTGGTCACAAAATAAAACTTTTTCCTGGTAGTGCACATAGATATATGTCACTACTATGTGCGCATGTGTGTGTATGCGTGTGTGTGTGTGAGTGTGTGTGCGTGTGTGTGTGTGTGTGTGTGCGTGTGTGTTCTTGTCTACCTATGTACATGTGTACGTGTGTGTGTATTTGAGAGTCTGTTTTGAATCTTTAAAGTCTGAGATGTTTTTTAGGCCTGTACTCTGGCCAGACGGAATGCTGAAGTTTTCCTGAAATACATCCACCGGAATAATGTCAGTTCTCAGGGGTCATCTAGCAATACTCGTGGCTCAGAGCATCAGGTCAAAGGTCAGTATAGCCAACCATACATTTTTGCATTTGCATTAAAGGAGGGGTTTTAGGCAGTTTCATGAATTATAAGTGATTAAAGAAGCTGAACAAGTCAGAGAGCTCTGAAGAGCACGAGCATCAGCGTGTGCATTCCAGGGAAGGCCCAGGTGAGGTCATTGGTCACAAGTGCTTCTCATGGTCCACCGGAAACTTGACTTTTTCCATAAACAATCATAAAGCTGGATCTTTCTTCTATAAACATAAGTAAACCAAAGACTTTTCTCCTATATGACATACACGGTTCTACACCACAGGTACTGAAGATTAACATTACATCAACAAAAAACGGTGATACCCCTCCTTTAATGCATTTGGCAGACACTTATATATGTGATATATATATATATATTTATATGTGTCCATCCTATCATATGTCCAAACCCTCGTTCTCTTTCTAAATGTCTTTGTGATGTTTTTAAAGCCATCCTGAATGAGCTGCTGCAGAGGGAAAACAGGGTTCTTCATTTCTGGACCATGAAGAAGCGGCGTCTAGATCAGTGCCAGCAATATATAGTGTTTGAACGTAGTGCCAAACAGGTGACAACAATAAAAAACAAACCCCTGTTTATACTTATGTGTTTGTTTTACTTTTTATTACACATTTTATTTATTCAAACATGTTAAACTGTATAAGTGTATAAGTGTACGTTTTTCTTGTCCAATATGTCGTCACAATGTTTTGTAAGGAAGAGATGTCGCTTTGACCACAGAATACGTTTTAGAAACCGATTCTCCGTTGGGTTGTTTCATGTTCAATACATGCTGAATGTGTATGTGGTAGGCCTTGGAGTGGATAGAGGAGACAGGAGAGGTCTTTCTTACAACTCACCCATCTCCAGGAGACTCAATGGAGAAATCTCAGGAACTCCTGAAGGAATATGAAGAATTCCGCATCTCTGCCAAGGTATCCCATCCCGGGATAACACATCGAAATTACATTACTGAAAGTTCTCAAACCAAATCCTTATATTGTCATGTCCTTCAGCAAACTAAAGACAAAGTGAAGATGCTCATCCAGCTGGCAGATAACTTTGTGGAGAAAGGACACATGCACGTCACCGAGCTGAAGAAGTGGGTGACTGCTGTGGACAAGCGTTACAGGGATTTCTCTCTGCGCGTCGGAAAATACCGCTGCAGTCTGGAGAATGTGCTTGGCATCAGCTCTGAGGTACGACAGCTGATGATGTCATCGTTATCATGTGATGCTTATGTGTCCTCGTGCTTTGAGATTGAAAAGTCCACGTGTGTGTTTCAGGATAATAAGGATCTGGAACTGGACATCATTCCTGCAAGTCTGACCGACAGAGAGGTCAAACTGCGTGATCCGAATCATGAGTTGAACGAAGAAAAGAGAAAATCAGCCCGGAAAAAAGAGTTAGTGAACCACAGTGTTTGATGCACATGTACCAGTCTTGGACTTTGGGACGCTGTAATGACTGTTCTTTTGTCGGTGTTGTTGCAGGTATATTATCGCAGAACTGCTACAGACAGAAAAGGCCTATGTGAGGGACTTACATGAATGTTTAGAGGTCAGGCTTTGAGTTTCATTCATTATTTTCTTTAACGTCGGTGTTATTCATGACTGCTAATTCAATTGAACTACAAACAATTCATTTTAACATAATCACGTTCTTTGGTCTGCTCATTGGTCTCCTGTTTTTTATTTACTAGACGTATTTGTGGGAAATGACCAATGGAGGGGAGGAAATACCTCCTGGAATTGTCAACAAAGAGCACATCATCTTCGGAAACATACAGGAGATTCATGACTTCCACAATAAGTATGTTTGAAAGCTCTCCATGATGCAAGCAAGAATATAATGAACAGTCCCTTTCAACATGGAGCGCATTTCCACCATCAGGCCAAACCATTCTTAGCACAGAATGGTTACTTTGATGTTTTCTTGTGGCCCTGAATTCTTCGGGGCACGGCACGCTTACAAACTATTCTCGGTCTGGAATTTTGGACTCGTTGGAATGGCAGGTAGAAAGCGCGTAGGGATGTCGCCTTTGTGAAACGACCGCCCATATGCCTAGATATCAGTTTCTCTCTTTGGCCATAACAGAGAGTTATAGAAGTAAATAGCGTTAATGTAAGTAGTTAATGTTAGATGTTTTTCCAGTCATAGCATAAACGCTTCATAATGGGTGAAGCGCTTAAGTTTACATTCGAAAAAAGCTCCGGTATCGGCGTTGTGGAAAATGACACCAAACAGTTCTCGTGGGGCCCGATCGGCATGGCGTGAAACAGTTAAGCAACTAATAGGGTCTGGCATAATGGTGGAAAGTGCTCATAGAGTATTTTCATTATGTGAGGATGTCCTTTCTTAGACTTATAATGCTTCGTTAATGCATAGGGTGGCACCAAAAGATGTAAACTTGAGCGAGAAATCCTCACATGTGAAAATAAAATCCTTTCCAGCAAACAGTGTGGAACATGATTGTTGACTTTTGGATTGAACACAGAAATAAATTACATGCTTTCCAATTAATACAACTGAGACTCATTTGAATATTGTTTTGTTTTTATTTTAGTATATTCCTTAAAGAGTTGATCAACTATGAGCAGTTACCTGAAGATGTGGGTCATTGCTTTGTCACATGGGTGAGTTTAACACATTTTTATATGTGTTAAATATGTTTCATATGTAGTTGCATTTACAGCCGTTGATATAAAATATCAGCTATTCAGTTAAGATGTATGTCTGATTTGTTTGTTTTTCCGTTCTTGATATAAGTTACAAGCCATCTTTCCATACTGTTCATTATAGCCTTACAATTCAACATCACTGTCTTTGTGTTTCAGGCTGATAGATTTAACATATATGTGACATACTGCAAAAACAAACCAGACTCCAGTCAGCTCATCCTGGAGCACGCTGGGAGTTTTTTTGATGTAAGTACACATTTCTTCTCCTCTGGAAAAGTGAATTATCCGATTGAAAACCAAAAGAGCCAGTTTCTGAATTTACTCTTTGTGTGAATGAGATATAATGTTGATGCTTTCCGTGTTGGGAGCAGGAGATTCAGAAGAGACATGGTCTGACCAACTCTATATCGTCATACCTGATCAAACCCGTGCAGAGAATCACCAAGTACCAGTTACTTCTGAAGGTACAGTACTTGCGTATTCAATTGCAATGAACTGCTTATGATTAACTGCAGTGTTGGGTGTAAAACTATGCATTGGTAAGAATATAAATGTTACGAGTTTTTCTTTTTTTCTCCAAAACTGGTTTTGCGTACAGTATTTGTGATGTGTCTAAGTAAAGTATGTTTGCCTGCAGGAGTTGCTGTCCTGCTGTGAAGAGGGCAAAGGTGAAATTAAAGATGGGTTGGAAGTCATGCTGAGCGTGCCAAAGAGAGCCAATGATGCCATGCATGTCAGCATGCTGGAGGGTAAATACAGACGAGAACTGCCGACGTCAACATGAAATACCATTCACTCATTCATACGTCCACTCTTCAACAGGCTTTGATGAAAATCTGGATGTTCAGGGTGAGCTCATCCTCCAGGACACATTTCAGGTCTGGGACCCAAAATCTCTGATCCGTAAGGGACGAGACCGACACCTCTTCCTCTTCGAGATCTCGCTTGTCTTCAGTAAAGAGATCAAAGACTCAGCAGGACGATCCAAATACATCTACAAGAACAAACTAGTGGTACCTGAAATTCTCATGTGTCTCGTGTGAATCCTGTTGTGTGAGAATGAATGACTTAAGCTGCTTTTCAATATAAAGTTAGGTTGGTATGGTAGCTTGAGAGATGGGTAGGTGCAAACGTCTGAGGTCTGTTTTCCCTAGAATGTCTCTGTGAAGAATTGAACTCTGTTAAGCATTTGCAGACGTACCTGGAAGCAGTAAGCACAGGTGTTGCTGGACGGTTTTTGAGTGTGTGCAGACCAGTTTCAGTGTTTCTCACCCATCTGCTGTGTTCAATATACGTGTAAACAGATCCAGATGCACATTTATCCGGTCATCTGGTGTTCTGGTGCAATCAGCACTGAATATATCACTGAGGAATTGTTTTAAACCTTGCCAGACAGCTTTACTGGCGTTCATTTTAACATCTAGTTAATGAATCTGTGACATTAAAGAGGTCAAATTCCCTGCTGCTGTCGAAATTATGTTTTCATTGAAGCTCATCGATAATGTTAGTGACTCCAAAACTTGGTTTATACTTTTAAAAAATTTTGAGAATTCTGTCAATGCTTACCCACCCTCTTGTCATTTAAAACAGAACACAAAAGAAGATATTTTAAAGAATGTTGGTGTTCAAAATGAGTACAGACACAAAACCATGCCAATGAAGTGCCTGTTACTAACATTCATCAAAATATATTATTTCGTGTTTCCCAGATTCTAAAGTCAGAACGGTTCGAAATGACAAGAGAGTGAATGATGACACGGTTTACCAAACTTCAAGAATTCTGTTTGTAAAGTTCTTGGCTAAGTGCAAGCAACTTTTACTGACTTACTTGTTCTGTACGAATGGCATGTTGAGTAAATGACACATAGAAATATTTTCCGCATATGTATTGGATTTCAAATTTCTGTGTGTTTTGTTTTCAGGCATCTGAGCTAGGTGTCACTGAGCACGTGGAGGGCGACCCGTGTAAATTTGCTCTGTGGGTTGGTCGGACACCCTCATCTGACAACAAGACAGTTCTCAAGGTGTTGTATAGTTTACAAACAGCACGGTTGCAATGTCACTTTTAATAAACATAAACACGCAAAGTGATACAAATCCTCAAATATTGTGATTCTATTAAAGTAAATAACAAAACGTTTACAATGCTGTTTATTCCAATTCTAGAACCTACGGAATGGAACCGTGTTGGAATTTTTGTTTGAAGATTTTAAATTCACCCGACAATTCTATTGTGAACACCATTTTGTGATACATTTTGAGAGATAAAAAAAACGTGCGCAACATCCTTTTTTTGTCCCACCGGTATTATACCTATGCCCTGATCTTTTGTGTGACCCTTCTTCCAGGCGTCCAGTATTGAGGTGAAGCAGGAATGGATTAAAAACATCCGAGAAGTCATTCAGGAGAGGATCATTCACCTTAAGGGTGCGCTGAAGGAACCAATACGAGCTCCCAAAACGCCGGCCAAACCACGAAATAACAGCAAAAGGTCAGGCATTGACATGAAAACCAATCTAGAGAATGAAACACTGAAAACCTTTTCAAAATGTTTAAGATCTTAAAAAATTCGCGATTTGTTAATTCTTCATAGATGTCATGTGTAAGTCAAGTTGCATAAAAGCATCAGCTAAATGACTAAGTGTAAATGTAAATGCATTGATGAACATTCCTTCTGTGTGTTGCAGGGATGCCGGCGAGGATGCTGACAGTCAAGGAGACGGCAGCAGTCAACCAGACACCATCTCCATCGCCTCCAGAACATCACAGAACACCGTGGATAGTGACAAGGTACAGCTCCTCTCTCTTTCCGACCCGTTTCGTGAATATTGAGATGTCACAATGTTGGAGTTCTTTATAGTTTAGGTAACATGCTCCAGAGATCCTTAAACTTTAAATGTTGAGATTATATAATTGCTTACCTCATCACACACCATGCCATGCTTTGTTGCATTGCGCTCGGTTGTAAACTACAACATAGAAGGTCTGGAACATGCCAGTCCACCATTGTTTACTTTGCACCTCCAACTCCACCCCAAAACGATCAGGTGATCTGTGATGGACTGGTGAAGGTCAGAGGGTTACCCTGGCTGTAACGCAGGGGTTGTCATGCTGAGTATGATGAGTACAGCGTTCATGAGATGTGATCAGTGTTAAACAGTCATGTACGGTCATGAAAAGTCTCTTTAAGCTGTGTGCTGGACTGAGTCCTTGTAGGAACAATGAAGCACCATATCAAACCACAGTAAGATCCATGTGAACATCTCCTTCAGCTGTTTGTGCGGATGATTTAGGGATATTTATGAAGATCATCAGCTCATAGAACTTGTGATGTGATACGTGGGATCTGTGACGTAGACATAGTCTGCTGGACCTAACACACGTGTCGTTTTTTCCATAGTGTTTGTTGTTTCTTTGTGAACCTTCATTTGTTGACTTGCATCAGCTCAGGGGTTGTTTATCACTGTTCACTGCGGAAATCACATTCATCTCATTGAATAATGATGCTTTTATCTGCACAACTCAATGCTGAATGCATGTCACAAGACCATCGCACACACAGATAGAGAACGGTTGGTCATTCCTTCCCATGCTGGATGAACCGAGAATTTACAGACCTAAAATAAACTGTGTTCTTAAGTACATGTGAAACAAACATCATGTAAATGAGGTCTGATAGTTAAGGAAAATGCAGTTGCTACACAACATTAAGCATTTTAAAATATGTGAACTTGTCTGTAAATCCAGGCTAAGAGAAAAACAAGCATTACAATGGATTTGACAAATTAATTTTCATTATGATTTACGCTTAATCAATATTCTCAAGGAAAGTGACTTCAGCTGGATACTTCTTATACATCACATATGGAGAAAACATCGTTGTTAGGCATCTTATTTAAACTAAGATAGATGAGTCACATCAGATTTACAGACCATTAGATTGTGCTTGATAACGTACAATTCTAACACCAGCAAGGCCAGACTTTGACTCTCAAACTATCCCTTGGACAGTGTATGATGTTGTCATTTTTAATAAATGTATCAGCCAACGAGAGGAACATTTTGTTCTTGGTTTGGATTGGTTACAGATGAGCACACTTGTACATTACAGGTGAACAAAGAGCCAAAGTGTTCCAAAAGATAC
>CM065659.1:21373322-21375822 GCA_033220385.1 Triplophysa yarkandensis
AATGTTTTATTCTCTTGTTTGGAAGTTAAAATCAATTTTGCTGTGGCTTTATAAGTCTGCAGGAATGTGTTTCATTGAAAATTCCTATATATTTCCTTCTAAAACTGTTTATATATCACAGTGAACTGTGAAAGGACAGTGAGCCTAAATTATGTTGATAAATTATGCAAACTTTATGAATGTTATTACAGTTGGTGATTATTATTTAACATTTTATTGATCGAGTCTATGAAATATCAGTTATTACATACTAATAATGATGCATTAAAAACATTCCATTTACAAAAGCTCTTCTGATGTGCAGTTGAAGTCAAAGACTGTAAATAAAAGAGACCCTGCCATGCGCGTGGATGTGCCTTCGTTTAATAAAGCATTGAAATGCAGAGATTATTATTTCATTATGGCAAATGAAAACATCAGAGAGAGAGAGAGAGAGAGAGAGAGAGAGAGAGAGAGAGAGAGAGAGAGAGAGAGAGAGAGAGAGAGAGATGAGAGAGAGAGAGAGAGAGAGAGAGAGAGAGATGCTGGTGCACAGCAGGCGGCTGTGAAAGCTAATTGACTCATTTATTTGTGTTAGTTATTCATTTGTCTGTGTGGCAGGTACGCCGACTGCTCCTGATGAATTAAAAGCTCAGACGGACTCGTATCTTTAGTGTGTGTTTGTACTGGAGAGGATTTTATCCTGAGTGCTGTACTCTTCCATTTATCTGCTCTGTTCTTGTTCTGTTTCTGCTGTACTGAGTGTCTCAGAGTAAGTGGACGGACACACAAAAAGCTGGTTGAGATTTTCACTAATAGGATGTTGATTCGTGATTCGTGTCTTCAGTTTATACTTGAGATAGAGGCTGAGGTTACTCCAGTGCAACTACACTTCAGATAAAACTGAAGATTAGAAGTGTTCGATGCCAGCGTTCGGCCTGAAAGTGAAGGCAGATTCATCTTCTTCATTGGGGCCAGGGCTGCACAATTATTATGATGAAAATCCTATTTGTCAACTATCGCCGTAATATTGTTATTGAGATTTTTATTTCTTATCAATAGAATTTACTTTATAGTTTGGAATGTTTTATATATTTCTGTGAAGCAGCTGCCTGGTCAATTCTAAACATTTAAACTAAACATGATGTAAATACACAAACACACACCCCACACGCACACGCACAAACATAATCAAAATCTAAATAAAATGAGGTTTCTTTAAGTAAAGTGTTTAAGTAATCGCCCAATGCATTTAAGACTACATTTACATTTCCAAATATTTATGTTGGTTTTAAGACTCAACACTATATATCTTGAGAAGTATAAACCACTTACATGATCCAGTGTCACAATCTGACTTATTGTACATCTGGTGTCATCTATCAAATGCACAAATGCTCAGAAATGTGAATCATTAGTCCGTATGAATCGTCAGAGCATCGGCTCAGTGGTTTATATATGATAAAATAAATCTTTTCAGAAACAGGACAAACAAAAGTGTGTGTGTGTGTGTTGTGTGTGTTGTGTGTGTGTGTGTGTGTGTGTGTGTGTGTGTGTGTGTGTGTGTGTGTGTGTGTGTGTGTGTGTGTCTCTGTGTGTAGTGTTGTCTCTGTGTGTAGTGTTGTCTCTGTGTGTGTGTGTGTGTGTGTGTGTGTGTGTGTTTGTGTGTGTGTGTGTGTGTGTGTGTGTGTGTGTGTGTGTGTGTGTGTGTGTGTAGTGTTGTCTCTGTGTGTAGTGTTGTCTCTGTGTGTAGTGTTGTCTCTGTGTGTGTGTGTCTCTGTGTGTAGTGTTGTCTCTGTGTGTGTGTGTGTGTGTGTGTGTGTGTGTGTGTGTGTGTGTGTGTGTGTGTGTGTGTGTGTGTGTGTGTGTGTGTAGTGTTTTCTCAGTGTGTAGTGTTGTCTCTGTGTGTAGTGTTGTCTCTGTGTGTGTGTTTGTGTGTATGTGTGTGTGTGTGTGTGTGTGTGTGTGTGTGTGTGTGTGTGTGTGTGTGTGTGTGTGTGTGTAGTGTTTTCTCAGTGTGTAGTGTTGTCTCTGTGTGTAGTGTTGTCTCTGTGTGTGTGTGTGTGTGTGTGTGTGTGTGTGTGTAGTGTTGTCTCTGTGTGTGTGTGTGTGTGTGTGTGTGTGTGTGTGTGTGTGTGTGTGTGTGTGTGTGTGTGTGTGTGTGGTGTGTGTGTGTGTGTGTGTGTGTGTGTGTGTGTGTGTGTGTGTGTGTGTGTGTGTGTGTAGTGTTGTCTCTGTGTGTAGTGTCGTCTCTGTGTGTAGTGTCGTCTCTGTGTGTAGTGTTGTCTCTCTCTCTGTGTGTGTGTGTGTGTGTGTGTGTGTAGTGTTGTCTCAGTGTGTAGTGTTGTCTCTGTGTGTAGTGTTGTCTCTGTGTGTGTGTGTGTCTCTGCTATCAGAGCCGCCTGCTGTTTGGACCCACAGTTTTTGTGAGATCTCATGCAGAGGCCGACAGTAAATCACTCTATTGAATGGGCTCTAGCTGATCTCAGGTCAGGAATTGTTTAAGTAAATGTCAGTACTA
>CM065659.1:21380822-21385822 GCA_033220385.1 Triplophysa yarkandensis
CAATCTTATTACTGGTTTTATGGTCCAGGCACGCACACACATGTATTTAAGTGGTTTAAAAGAATTAAAATGGTTAAACTATGGTTAATAATCATAAAGGTGTTGTGATTTGCACTAATATTTTAAATACCTGTACTAAACATAATTGTGCATGCTGATTTTTGCACACAACTGTAAGTATAAGGGAAGAAAGCAAATTTGGACATGGCGCCGCTTTTCTAAGACTAACAACAAAATGTCGATGACTAAGGCAAGAAAATGTCTTTTATATAAGAAGACCACATTCACATCTGTTCTCTCACCATTGTGTAGCATCAGCTTTTGTATGGATCTCTGAACGAAAGCTTTTCTGTGGCCAGTAAGATGTAGAAATGCTTTCTGTTGTTAGTTCTCTAAACTCTATCATGGGATGAAGCGCTCCACTAACCCTCCACACATCTTTGCCACTGCGGATGCAGCGTATCAGAGCATGGTGACACTCTCCAAAGACCAGGTACTGCTGTGTGTGTGTGTGTGTGTGTGTGTGTGTGTGTGTGTGTGTGTGTGTGTGTGTGTGTGTGTGTGTGTGTGTGTGTGTGTGTGTGTGTGTGTGTGTGTGTTTGTGTGTGAGAGATCTATCACATCTGAACAACTACAGTCGGTTCTTAGAAGATAACTTTTTTTTATTAACACAATCTTTGAGTTGGTTGAAATAATTAAATCAAGTGCTTGTTATAGTGTGTCTCAATATATAAAGTTTCTTCAACCTTTTTACATTTACATTTACATTTAGTCATTTAGCAGACGCTTTTATCCAAAGCGACTTACAATAGTCGAGGAGACAATGAAGCGGTAAATAGCCGATACAAATATTTTAGATAAATATTTTACAGTGTTGTTCATTCATGAATTCTTTGGCTATGATTGGATATAATTGGATATGATTAGATATGATTGGATATGATTGGATATGATCATCTGTGAGTTTGATTTGTGTATTGTTGTTGTGTAACTAGTGTATAATCATCAGTGGAGAGAGTGGAGCTGGTAAAACTGAGAGCGCTCATCTCATCGTCCAACATCTAACCTTTCTGGGCAAGGTGAAGTATACATTAAAGTATACATCAAACATGAACACAGTTATACTGTTTGAATGCTTAAGAATCAAAATCCTTCATGGTTTATTCACAGCTTAGAACTGTGTTCTTTACAAACTATGACTGGTACATTAAAGATCTGCGTCCAGTTTTAACTATTATATAAGAAGTGGAGATCTCAGGTTCCACAGCAGTCATAATAAAGGTGGATCACAATGCCAGCAAAGAATGTTTGCCATTTTTGGAGGATTGTGTGTTCTCGATGTTCTTTGGATGAAAGCGATTAAAAAGATACATCTTCCATTATGTAAAAAAGAATGGTTCTTGTACGATGGAGACCTGTCAGAGTGAAACTTATCCAGAAACGAGTATCATTAGTCATTTCTGTTGTTTTCTGCATTCAGGCTAATAACCGAACCCTTCGTGAGAAGATTCTTCAAGTGAATCCCTTGGTCGAGGCGTTTGGTAATGCCTGCACAGCCATTAACGATAACTCAAGTCGCTTCGGAAAGTATCTGGAGATGAAGTTCACACCTACAGGAGCGGTGATGGGTGCCAAGATCTCGGAGTACCTTCTGGAAAAATCAAGAGTCATCAAACAGGCGACGTGAGAACCACTTTACCATCAGATCATTCAAATGACCGTTAAAGAAACCCTTTTAAAATAAGAAAAGACTCTTGACATTATAAACCATATTTATAAAAGATGTTTTAAGTGTAAAAAAAACACAATTGTGACAATACAGCTCATGAGCATAGAGTTAGAATAAACATGTTATCATGTTATCATCAAATGTGTAAGTGCTAATATTTGTGCTTATATAATGTAATATGCTTATGTTGTCCTGTTGTATAAATGGCCTATAATACATTATTAAAAAGTAATACTTTGCACTAAGGTATTTTTCAGGTAAAAACTAAAACCATGCTTTGGGTAAATAATGTACATTTTGCTTTTGTTATGACATTGAAATGAATATTTTCCCCTGTTTTTACTCTCATTTAAAGCGTTTACTGCTTTTGTTTGTGTTGCAGGGGTGAAAAAAAACTTCCATATATTTTACTACATCTATGCGGGTCTTTATCACCAAGACATGCTGAAGAAATACAGGCTGCCAAGTACAACTGCTCCCAGGTTAAAAACAACTTTTGCTGCTTGGATGATGTGTAACACAACATTAATTTAGCGTTTACAACAGAACACAAGTTATGTTTGATCCAGTTCACCACAGAATATAATTTGTTTGTTCCGCAGGTACATCGACTGTGTCAACAGTAAAGTGATGCAGGACATCATCTCCAGCAAACAGTACACAGAACAGTTTGATGCTATCCAGGACTGTTTCCGAATCATAGGCTTCACAGAAGAGGTCATGCAGATTTCTAACTTTAAAACATGTTGAGATGAATTGTGTCATTCGTGTGAAAGTGTTGCTTTGATGCGCTGGAATGACATCGTTCCGTCCTATCATACATCCAGGAGGTGAATTCGGTTTACAGGATCTTGGCGGCTATTTTAAACACAGGAAATGTTGCGTTCACATCGACTACATCACAGCATCAGAGCGACATGAGTGAAGTACCCAACTCTGAGGCCTTAGACAATGGTGGGAACTCTTTTATTACTTTTCATACATTATTGCTATACAGTGCAATGAATCTGAGAATGTTGGTTATTATTTGTCATAACTCCTAAATAAAGTGTATGGGTGTGAAGCATCACCTGAAAATGTCTTTGTATGTTCTGCGGACAGCTGCGGCTCTGCTCAGTATCGGTTCCGAGGAGCTTCAGGAAGCATTGACCTCTCATTGCGTGGTGACTCGCGGAGAAACCATCATCCGCACCAACACTGTGGACAAAGCCACTGATGTAAGAGACGCCATGTCTAAAGCGCTGTACGGCCGTCTTTTCAGCTGGATCGTGAACCGCATTAATGCTTTGCTACAGACCGACGCCAACATCTGGTATGTCAAAATGCATCTGCGGTTTGATCTGCAGTGTCCCTCACAATATTCAAGAAACCGTTTTATCCTCATCTTCTCTCTTCAAATCTTAGCATTAAAGATGTGTTGAAATGACAAAGCAATGACCTCCAGTCTGACTCGGAATATTAATAACTACAGGAAAGGAAGAAACGAGCCATTGAGGTTTAATAAATGTTTGATACAATGTTGTATGAAAAAAATATGGAGATGATTAAAAAGACTTCAGAGGGAGAAGAAATCGATCCGAATGAATTGGACTCTTGTCAGAGAAGCAGACGTCTTCTACCCCAATGCACAGCATCCAAATTCTGCCATTTCCACTCCAATCTATGGCGTATTCAGCGTTATTGCCGTTAATAACCTGTTAGCGGCGCAGAATGTGACCCCGGATCACTGTCTGAGAAGTCCAAAACCATCGCCTTCACGAGAGGAGATGAGCGCCTCAGCTCACCCTTAACTAAAAAGGCATGCTGAGGGAAACCTGGGTTTTTAAAGGTCTTTGTTTTTGTGTTTTGTGCCTGACGGCTTGTAAAATATTCAGTTGTGTGGGTCATTAGACTGGTTAAGGTCTTATGTGTTATGACAGCGGGGTAACGTTTGGCCTTCTGTGTCTTTGAAGTGCGGCCGAAAGCGTGATGAACGTGGGGATTTTGGACATCTTTGGTTTTGAGAACTTCAAGAAGAACTCATTCGAGCAGTTGTGTATCAACATCGCTAACGAACAGATTCAGTTCTACTTTAACCAGCACATCTTTGCTTTGGAACAGGTAAGACTTTTGGCACATAAACACCATAGAGGACATGGCACATACGTGTTTCTTCATGTACACGACAGTGGAAGGTTTGAAACTGAAGCCATCTGATTGAATTTAAATGGCAACACGGGAATGCATAATTACTTTAAGCAAATTACAATATTAGGACAAAACAATATTGAAGCAATTGAGATGTTTGTAGGCGAGCCGTCAACAATGTCAAGGCCACTAGATTTGTAAGGTTTGCATGTTTTTAAAGGCTTATTCTCCATCGGCTTATAATCCATCTCCCCCCAAGTTTAAGGTTGAGTTTGAAGGGTTTGAAACCCCTTCAGCCGTTCTCCTGTTCAAATCTAGTAGATATGCATCAAGATATCGGCCAATAATGTATAGGCCGACAGTTTAACAATAACAGCTGATGTATCCTGTCAGTCAAAAGATTTTTAGGAACATCATTGTTATTTGACATTATATGAATTAATAACTCTCAAGTTAAGAAATATTTTAATTCGAATTAAGTTCATTCAAATATGCATGAGCACTAAACTGTATTGGCATTGGCAGATATCATTTATCAGTATCGTGTGGATATTTAGTGTAGGTGTGAAATCTGGTATTATATCCATTGCAGTGTGTCTGTTTCTTCAGATAGAATATCAAAGTGAGGGTGTAGATGCCAGTCTGGTGGACTATGAGGACAACAGGCCCATTCTCGACATGTTTCTGCAGAAACCCATGGGTTTACTATCACTGCTGGATGAAGAGAGCCGCTTCCCACAGGCTACTGACCAAACACTTGTTGGTAGGTTCAATAAATCCTCATATTCTATTATTACAACGGCTGTGGAAGAGTATGCTCGAGTGTACAAACAACACATATGCTATTGAGACTTTTTTTGTCACTCTTGTTGTTTGCTTAACAGAAAAGCCAGCAGTATTCCTATAGTTTTCTGTGTTCCTTCTACTTTATGTGTACATAAGATGTCGGTATATGTGTATGGCTATAATATTCCCAACATGAGAAAATGTTAACGAGGTTTGGATGAAATATTTCTTCTACAGATAAGTTTCAGAATAACCTGAAAAACAAGTACATTTGGACACCAAAGCGTGTGGAGCTGTGCTTTGGGATCCAGCATTATGCCGGAAAGGTTTCTCTTTATTTTATATATTCATTTTCCAT
>CM065659.1:21393322-21402569 GCA_033220385.1 Triplophysa yarkandensis
CCACATGCACACACATGCACACACACAAGCACACACATGCACACACATGCACACACATGCACACACATACACACACACACACACACACACACACACACATGCGCACACACATGCACACAAAAGCACACACATGCACACACCTGCGCACACATGCACACACATACACACACATACACACACATGCACACACATACACACACATGCACACACAAGCACACACATGCACACACATACACACACACAAGCACACACATGCACACACATGCACACACAAGCACACACATGCACACACATACACACACATGCACACACATGCACACACATGCACACACATGCACACACATGCACACACAAGCACACACATGCACACACAAGCACACACATACACACACAAGCACACACATGCACACACACGCACACACATGCACACACATGCAACACACATGCACACACATGCACACACAAGCACACACATGCACACACACGCACACACATGCACACACACACACACATGCACACACATGCACACACATGCACACACATACACCACACCATACACACACATGCACAACACATGCACACACATGCACACATATGCACACACAAGCACACACATGCACACACATACACACACATGCACACACATACACACACATACACACACATGCATGCACCGCGGCGACGGTTGCGTACTGCTTAATGTTTCTGCGCGTGGGTATATTCCTAAAGGTGTGTGGCACATCTGTGCTGCCATTGTTTATTCATGTACCGGAGCCTTTGAAACGTGCTAAAACGCTTCCTACTCATTATAAAACTCCTGCCACCCCATGGATTAGCACTTTGATGTCACCAATCCGGCTTCAAAGCCCTCCTTCAGTACCATTAATCAGAGTTTAGTCTCTGAAGACCCCAGCCAGGGAAAACATTTGGACATCTTGTGCAGGAAACTTTTGAGAAGCTCAGACAGTGCTGCATATGCAACAGTAGAATTTCATATCCTGAAGATGTGTATGTGTATGTGTGTGTGTTTAAAGATGGAGAAGAGGATGAAGAAGTGTTTTAAGCCAGAGAGACGTGTGTGGCTTTACTCTCTTTACTTTTATGTGTGGCTTTGTGACGCTTTTTCTCTGGATCTGTGCTTTGTGCTCATAGAGTCAACGACTACAATCGAGTTCCGGCAGCTTTTTACATTTTTAATGTGCAGTTTGTCTGTCTAACTTTACATTACCCACTAGTAATGGAATATATGGAGCAGGTGCATTAGACTCGCACTAATTTCGATCATGGGTGCCCAATACATCAATGCTGATAGATCACAACAAATGTTGTGTAAAACATATGCAGCCAAAAAACACAACTCAGAAGGGTGTTTGATCCGGCCCGAGAGAGGATTTCCTATAACAATATTGTTTATTAATAAACAGCACTGGTGCTTTATTTTTATTCACCTGCTTGTGCCTTCTGGGGTGGCATAGCATGCATGTGCCGGGGTAGCCCACGAGACTTAAAGATTCAGCAGAAGTGTGGATGAATTTTCAGCATCAGTACTGCATACACGGAACCACATCTACCTCACTTGTGCACGTTATAAAAGTCAGAACCTCGAGCACAGCCTGACACAAATTACACTATTATGTCATATTAGTCATATTCTTACAATGTGCAAGTCTTCATCTTTTGGTCTGATAAACTGTTATGCCCTTTGCATGTGAACAGTAGTGAATTATCAAACATGTAAAAAGAAAAAAGACAAAAAAGCTGCCCCAAAATGGTTGTGTTGTTGATGATGTGCTCAGAGAAATGTCTTTGCTAAATGAATGACCTCGTAACAAAAATATTCCAAAGAAAATATGATTTGCAAACATAATGATTTATGAATGATTTTTGGCAATATTTGCCAATGAAACTGTTTTAACAGAGTGTTCTAATAGTTTTCTTGCCAAGTAATATATTGTTTGTTTGAATAATAATAATAAAAATAATTTTTGTAGCACACTGAGATTTAAGAAATAACTGATGGTAAGGTCATTTCCAACCGGCCTTCAATTTAAACTGCGTTTGACGGCCCTTGTTTCGTGTTAAAATGAGTCATAATCAGCATTTATGTTTTCTATTATAAAGTGTTTTTAGTTTGTTGATCCTACCAGATTTATCATTTTAAAAGTCGATCATCACGTCGGAAAAGTCAGACAAGCCCTTTATCACTTTATCCTGTCTCACAATCCAATTCACCACCGATGAGTGTTTAACTAAGAAAAGTGACCTTATGTTTTAAAGATAATCATAATGCATGCTTTCTTTTGTCTGTACACAACAAGATTAGTTTTATTATACATCATCTGGTTGTGCTAAGGCTTCTTTAGTGAAAGTAATCATTTACTTACTCTCTTGTGTTTCAAACATCTATGACTTTCTCACTTGTATAGAACACAAAAGAAGATTTTTTAAGAATGTTGGTAAGCCGTACAAAGGCAGATTCTATCCATTTTATTATACAGACAAAAAATCAATGCAAGGCAAACCACTGTTCTTCCTTGTGCTTTTAAATATCTTTTTTAATGTTCTATAGATGAAGAATACCTGCATTATTAGTGTTAACATATTATGATTATCGTGTTTATTGAAACCCATGAAGTCAAATTCAAAATGTAATTTCTAGGTAATTAATGTTGCTGTTTTATAAAAGATATTTATACATGCACATACATTTTCCTAAATACGTTTATATTTGTAATCTTAAATTAACAATCCTAATCCCCTTTCTGGTTTAAAACGACCTCCCTTCCCTTCTGAGATGTGCTTCAGAGAAAATAGACTGATTCGTCTGTGTTTTGTATTTTTTTGCACAGGTAACTTGGCCACATCGAGAGCCAGAGTAACCGCAGCAATCCAGATCTCTTCCTCCACAGCTTAACAATGGACGCAATAAGGTCCGTATGCTCAGACTGTACACAGATGATGCTACACATCCATAAACTTATTATATCTGTTTCAGACCCACAGCAATCATGTAAACCTTTTTAATTATTTAAAAAAATGGTTTTAATGTAAATGAAGCAAGTTACAAATTGAACATAGAAAGTTCAGCATCACCTCACAGATGCTCTGTCGACACTTCAAAAACACATTTGCAACAGAATGTGACCCAATGATACAAATAATAATAATAATAAATACAACAATAATAATATTAATAATATTAATCATAACAATGATCATATTAAATGTGAAGTAAATGTTTTGGCCCAAACTGCTTCTTTTTCTGAACTTGTGTGCTATATATTTTTGTCTATCTCTGATCTTTGTCTGTTCTTTCATTCCTTTACATTTCGTTCTCTTCTCTCAGTCTCCTAAATACCTGTTAAAGGTAAGACTTTTCAACTTTGCCGGTGCATTCATGCCCGGGTTGTGCGGCATTCAGAATTGGCAATAATTCTGCCATTGGAAATACTGAATTGAAATAAAATTGAAATGAATTCATATACATCATTAATAAAATCACCAAAAATATTAGAACATGAATATTTGGTTTTGTAGACTTGTTGGTTTGAACTACACGTTGTTTAAACGTTTATAAAAACATCAAAGTTAGTTTAAATGTCAAAATTGTACATCATATTAGCCTATAAAATTACAGCATGTTAACTGCAATATCTTTAAAAAGTGAACACGCGAACACCCCAAATCCCTTAATTCAAATTCAGTTCACATTTACTCATGAATTAAAATAGACAGATTCTGAATTTCTCATAAACCCATTCTATACTCGTATCATCAATGTCATGTCATTCTACTGCTTTTTCCTCACACCTGCCTAACATAAGTTAATCATGTTCAAATGAATCTATGCGGTTGTAGAAGTTTTTTGACCCCTAGAGCAAATTATTTAAAGCTTCTTGCACCAAATTGTTCATGATTTGAATGATTGTGATCATCTTGTAAGGTAAGAGGTGTTAATACGTGTTAATCAAGTTGTGATTGTGATGGTTTTATTTCTGGTATGATATTTATGGTTTGGGTGCATTAACGAAAGGAGCTTTAAAATAATTGTAATAATTATGTAATAAAAGTAGTAATAAATTATGTAATAAATGTTTTTTGCTCATTCTTTTGCATACAAGATAAAAACTGTCCTGCAGACTAACTGTTTCATACGACACCTCATAAGAAATTCCTTAATTCATTTCTTTAACTTAACATTGCAGACATTTTTAAATTGTGACTGTATAAAGTTCTTCATGTGAAAAGCATTTAAGCTGAAGTGGGACAGATGTCTTGTTAAGACACTTGGATCGTCTGACTTGTGTCTGTATGTCCACCCCTTCAGAAACACAGACATCTCTTGTAAAGATCACACACACCTGTCTCACCACACACAGATGAAATAGAATATTGAGACACACTTTGCTGCTATAGGCTCGCTTTTAATTATTCTTTGTCTTGATATATTCATGAGATCTGTTGTAGAGATGGCTGTTATACACACTGTTTCTTGTCCAATTAAAGACACCATCAGATTCTTTATTGCAACTCATATTTGCCACATTTGACCCTGTGAAACCATTGTGCTGTGAAACTTTCATTAAAATGATGCTTGTTTTGTGTCTTTATGTAATTATAAATACATTGTTTATAAATTCATCCCTGTGTCTGTTCACATATACAAAAGTCAATTCAAGTTCAAATGCATTAAAGTAAAATAAAATGTGCTTCTTCATAGATTTATTGCATAGGACATAAAGTCCGATTATTATACTGTAATGTGTTTGTGCATGTCGTTTAAATTGGTTTGTTTATTTGTGTTTAGGTGGACACAATGGAAATGATGCGTCACCCAGATGAAACCACAAACATGCGACGGCAAACGGTGGCTTCTTATTTCAGGGTAAGGTTTGAGATTGTAATTCTCTCTGGATAAAAAATTTAAACAGCAGGAGTACAATTGAAATATACCTTATATTAAATATATTAATTGAATCTTATAGAAACAAATGATCATTATCTTTCAGCAATCTGTGTCTGCTTGGCTATTTAAAAATTAGCAGATCTTTCTAACTTTTTCATTACACTTTTAAACATACTATATTTAATTACTGTGGACATCTTATACCAGATACACACAAATACAACCAAAACTAATGCAATCTATTGTAGCTTGTGGTGTTTTATTGTCACAAAAGCTAAATAAGTTGGAAATTCTACATTATCTATTGATTTTTGATGTCACGTTGTGACACTAATGTTTCAAAAAAATGTAGTTACACAAATGCTTGCGGCGTGTTGCACAAGTTGATGTGAAAACACACACTGTAGAAACTAAACAGAAATAGACTTTCATAGATTTCTACACCGATATATTGACCCATAATTGGTATTGGATGATAGAAGGGATTTTACACAGAATCATCAATATTAATAGTCATTAGGAGAATTAATTACACTCAAAAATTTTAAAATAGTGATTTGATATTTACAATTTAATCCAAGTTTACATAGCTGCTTAACTTTCAGTATTGGCAGATATCGCTCGGAATAATCGGCTGTCATGAGAAATTTAGTATTCCTTCATCTTTAAATGATTTAATTTCGACTTTAAGTTATTTACACCGGAGTAAAAGAGGAGCCTATTGGTACCCATCTGATTGCTGACTGATCTTCTCTCTCAATATTTCAGTACTCGCTCATGGACCTGCTGTCCAGATGGTTGGCGGAACCCCACATTTTGTCCGCTGTATCAAACCCAACGATGATCGTCAGGCCCTTCGATTCAGTAAAGAGCGTGTGATGGTTCAGCTGCGTTACACCGGTATCCTGGAGACCGTCAACATCCGGCGACAGGGTTACTCTCACCGGATTCCCATCCAAGAGTTTGTTAACAGGTACAGAAGGGCTGCAGGGTAACACAACGCTCACAGACTCATCCCACAGGGCTTGACAAACATCCAACGTCATACAAAACATGCTAATGAGACATCGACAAGAGAGATCAGAAACACAAAAACACAACAGAGACACAATTCACAGGAAAGCAGGGATAAATAATGATGTAGACGAGTTAACATTTCAGAAACCCTTTCTAGGTTCAAACTGATGAATTACTTTATGAATTAATGAATTGTTGTCTTCAATGGTTTGGGTTGGGTGTTTTCATTTAAGTTTTTATCCCTTTCTCTCTGTTTTGGCCTATTGTCCACACTGAGACAAAAACAGAGCTTTTTTGCTATATAGTACCTTGCATTTCCAGAGGCAAACATGTGGTCCGACGAGCACTTTAATACAACAACTCTAGGATTGACTAAGGTGATGTTTACTTGGTAAACGTTTGTCTCACGTTGATGCATGTTTAAGTTCTTGCTGACAGTGCTTGTTTTATTAAATGGGATTATAATTAAGTGATTGTGTTGCACAGCGAGGACAAAATCCGCTCAGACAGATTCCAAGACTTTATCGGTTATGCAGTCAACAGTGGCATTATTCCGGTCGGACCACAGAAATGTTATTAGATTTAATGAGTCGGAGCTCTTGGACTTCAGGAAAAGAGGAAAAAAGACAGACTGTTAAAAAAGATCAAAGCCTGGAGACGGATCCATGAGCCCATATTGAATATACCGTCTCCTCTGGTGCTTCCTGAATCTCCCGGGAAACTCACATCCCAGGTTTGTTATCTATATATTTTTGACGGTTATTAAAGAAGAGCGTAAATTCATCAATAATGGGTCTTTAACCCCGGGAGAATACAAGTGAGAGTAAATGATGCTCCGCTCGAGTAATTAGGGACGAAGCGGTGCTTTAAAGGGTGAAGAGTGAATCCAGCCAAACTTTCACAGGACTCCAGAAATGCCTCGTCCAGATTTGCTTGTTGGCCTGGGAATCATACTTTATTCTTAAAAACTTTTCTCTCTTCTTTCGTTCTCTGTCGCGGGCCACGAGACGCTGGACATGTAGGTCATCTCTTTTACATAAGCATCCCCGACAATTTCCCAGCGCTCCGAGGGGCCGCGAGCCTCTCTCAGGCTTTCTTCCGTCGTCCCTTTTGATCACAGAAGTGTCCTGATTATCCACGTTTTCCCCAGACCTTCCCAACCGGTTTAACAGAGAAAGTGCGACTGTTCGGAGAGTGTTTGCGTTTAGTCGGTCAGAGCAATCACCGGCTCTGTAAAACCTGCTTTTGGATAAATAGATGGATTCAAAGCTCCTGTGATGTTGTGAAGGAGAGCCCATTGTGTTTTCTGTCAGACATAACAGATCATTATGAAAGGCCACGGTTCAGTGGAATCAAAGGCAGTCTTCAATCTTCAACACAAAGGCAGATCGCTTCCTCTTCAGAGCGAGTAAATACCCGGGATCAACCGAGAGCTTCTGGAGTTTCTTTGAGGTTTCTTTTATGAGCTTCTCGTCAGATTTCTTACAGACACGTTCTTTGAGAAGGAGGCTTCCAGACATCGATAAACAAGCAAACAATGACCCCACATTTATGTCTTTATCAGAAACATTGACGACACTTTAAACTTTCTTTCTCGATATTCTGCGTAGATTGAGAAGTTTTGAGGTTGTTTCCAGTTTGCACTGTACTCAAGATTTCTCGCTTTTCATTCAGAAAAGTTCAGTTTGTTTCATGATGGACTTTAAACTTTGAAGAGATGTTGATATGTGATGTCACGCAAACACAGCTGTGCCCAGGGAGATTCATATTTAAGACATGATTAATAGTAAACATCCATTAGTACGCAAATCAAATGCATCAAAAGTTCTTCATTCACATTCAGATTAGCAAACATGTAAAATATGAAATAATGTAAAAAATCTTGTTGGCTGCAAAACCTGTCAAAGCAAAGCAAGCTTTACATTACATTTACATTTAGTCATTTAGCAGACGCTTTTATCCAAAGCGACTTACAATAGTAATTGCAGGATCTGACAGTCGCGGCAGCTTTAAAGTGTTGTATCTTCTTAATATTGAACGGCATTGAACAACAGCTGAATGTATAGAGGAGGAGGAGAACCCTTCCAGGACATCTGCCCCAAAAATAGATAATATAATAACAGAACAATCCACCTCTCTCTCTCTCTTTCAGTATATGTCATCGTTCAGTCAAAGACAGTATATTGAATCAATGTCGTCAGTTAAGCAATGTAATCTAAAGATATTGAGTGTTTTTCTGTAGGTATTATTACCTGTCATTTAGAGCTCATCAGATGCCAGAGGGCAGTACAGAGAATGCCATCATTATACTGCAGAAAGCCAATCTGGACAACTGGGTCATTGGCAAGACCAAGGTGAAGTATAACCATTCTGGTTTTTGCTTTGTTTGCATGAGTAAAATAATAACCAAAAGCATAATAATAATTTAATTTGTTTAAACGATCTACCAATATTGGTGCCAATGCGGGACATATCAAAATAATTGAAGGAATAGTTATCCCAAAATAAAAATGGTATTTTGAGGAATGTTGGTAACCCAACGGCAGTGGCACCCGTTCACTTCTACTGTATGGACACAAAACCGATGCAAGTGCCAGTTCTCAACATTCTTCAAGATTTCTTTTCCGATAGTGTCATGTTTTTATTCACACAAAATCCTGATTTCTTTTGGACGTGATAGTCTTGTTTGAACAATCTGAGGTTGAGAAACCCTTGTTTTGGACCATGGTACACAAACATAGGAATTCATCCCAAAACACGTAAAAGTACTTTTAGTGATCGTATGTTATCAACAGTCCATGATAAGCCAAGCTATTTTTTGTGAATATATAATGTATTATTTCCTATACAATGCGAATTATTCAAATGGTTTCAGAAAAAGGTTTTACAGACATAAATTACACATCCAAAACATGCGAATAACTGAAATATTTCTATTAATGGTGCAGTTAGATCGGTGTTCAGTGCCTTTCATCCCGACTCACAAAGCATTTCTAGATATTTCAACTATCATCTATCTTCTCATAAAGCAGAAAAACAAATCAAGGTTTGTCTAGATGAGATTTACGAGATTCAACAAGTGACATATTTTAGGAATATTTTAAATGGAACAAAATTGCAACATTTGTAGGGCTCCTCTAAGATAAATGTTATGATGAAATAAGTAAAGTTTTTCCACTCAAGTTTTGGTTTGGCTCAAATTGTTTTAAAAAAGAATTCTTAAAAAAAATACATGTAAAACACGATCACACCCACAGGCCTGTGTCAAGGGTCGTCAGGGTTTTTTAGAACTTTGTCTCTGGTGGAAATGCAGGGAACAGTTCG